>JBCAUI010545359.1:0-10620 GCA_038406195.1 Haplosyllis anthogorgicola
TTTATGAAATTCATTATGTTTTATGAAATTCATTATGTTTAATGAATTTCATTGTTTATGTAGGAGATCCCTTACTGGCTGATTGTGTTAATAATTAGTCTATTTTAATGTTCGAAACATTATGAGTATCTCGTACAGCCGAATATTTGCAAAATATGATGCCTGATTACTTTAGACATATATGTAAAGGTTAGTTTCACTTATTACCGCAGATGCACAGTGTTATTCATTCAAAACGTAAGAACTGTGAAATTTCGTCGAAAATTCAATCTTACCTATTATCGCTCGGGCTTTGTCTAAAGTAGAAACCTATTTACACTTGGTATTAACACGAAAATAAAATGTAATTTACAGAACTAAATTTTCATGCTGAAAATGTGCATGCATCAAATATAAGTAAAATAGTTGTGATATTTTTGATTTTGTGCTCCAATGATGTTAGATTTCTGAACAGTAGAGGAAAATGTAAGATTTTCGTTATGTATTTTACTGAAAGAAATCCAACCTTTCCAAGTTAACGTAGAGATGCGGAAGTCATGTTTACAAGATATTTACAGTGATTTATCCGAGTAATAAGCTATGAATGAACCAAATAAGATTTTAAAAGTAAACTCCAGTTCGGTAGGTATTTCCCATTTCCCAAAACGGAAATGTTTTACGTACAGTAAACAAATGTGCCCAAATTGTAGCCTGTTGTACACTCGCGTTAAGTTAAAGCAATGATCTTATTAAAGGGCGAAGCCCAAGATATTAATATACTTGTAAAGCAGCAAAACATGTAATCCTTTGTGTTGGATGAAGCATGTGTTTGACCTGCTTGTAGTTGACACTTGCAGGAGGTGTGTACTGCTGACAACATGTTTTGGCTAACTGGGTTATCTTGGGCTTCGCCCATTTACTAGCATCTTTGGTTAAACTCTTCAGTAATGAATGGTTCTATTTCTTCATACCTTTGATCTTTTCTTTTCTCTTCATCTGGATTATGTTCTGTTTTATCCCTGGTTTGTGGAGTGTTCGTTGTTCTCTCTTGCTTTTGATGTTTGTCTTTGAAGTTTACCTTTTTCTTTTTAGTGTGTGCCAACACTTTGTATGCCCTATCTGTAACACGATCAGCTTGAGAATAGCAAATTTCTGATGTCAAAATAGACCACAGCTTAGGAGTGAACTCTTCAAAATCAATCATATCAATCTCTTCAGACATATTGGTGACATAAATATATTTCATATAATCTTGATTTGGTATATCAAATACTTTTTATGTGCCAATTCTACTTTTTCCTCTTTCTCTTTTGTATTTTCAACACAAGGATCCATCATGTCAATTGTACCATGAGGACCTGTCACCATTTCACACAAATAGAAATCATCAAATCTATCATCATGAGCTAGCTCGTTTTGTTCTGTATCATGTAATGTGTAGTAATACTCATCAATAACATCAATAACATCTTTTAGATCAGGATCATTTGAGAAATTGTCAAGTCTACCTTCTGCTGAATGTTTACTGAACCTACTAACATCCAAAGAAGTTTCACTTTGTCTTAAACAACCATCAGTAAACCTTTTCAGAGATTCCCTATCTAGTACATAACTACTACTAATCCCATAGCCAGTGGTACTATTCATAGTACGACTACCAGACAATTCTTTTGCTGACTCTTTTTCCCTGTTGAGTACTAGAGAATCATTCTTACAATCCAATAGATATCCTTCTATTGAATTTGTTCCATGACTTGAACAATCCTCAATAAAACCATTTGGAGTAATTCCCATGGTTCTATTCTCACAAATATTATTCAGTAAAGCAACTGAAAAATATGAATTGGTTACATTTCCTATTTGCATGTGGTCTTGAAATTCATCATCTGGCATATCTTCAAACTTTTGAAAAGCAAACTTTTCCTCATGTGGACACACTTTAGGATTTCCTTCAATGCACAAGGAGTCCTGACTTAGTTTGTTGAACCAGAATTGACTTTGAAGTATTGGTCCAACATGGCTTGTGTAACCTCAAGAAGAGGTATAGCTTACTCTTTGGACATTTGGACAGTCTCTCTTCCAGGATTTGGAGTTTTTGGACTTCTTGGTTTAAAACCACTGTCAAAACTTACTCCTTTCCTCTGCAGAGACTTCTCCAACTTGAAGCACTTATCAATCAAGTGGCCAGGTGTCTTACAGAACTCACAAACCTCTTTGTTTCCATCTGTGTTCTGTCTGTTTTGTCTTGGTCCTTGTCTTTGACCTAGTCCTCTGAAGCCTGAACCAAAACCTGAACTTCTACCTCAATAACCACCTTGTCCAAAACCTTTGCCTCTGTTTCCTTGACCAAAACCTCTCAAATGCCAACCTGATCCACTTGATCTTTGATCATTCCAGCTTCTACCTCTACCTCCAGCATAACCACCTTAACCTCTGAATGGCCTGTAACCATGACCTCTGTAGATGCCAATCATGCTGACAGTAGATGAAACGCTCAGGATTTGTCATCATTATGAAAGTCAAAACTTACACCTGAATTTAATCCGCCCAAAGTCTGTGGATCAAATGCAACAAAACAGGTAATTTTCCAAAGTCTGCAGAACAAACACCTCCAATCAACTTAATACTACACCACAGTGTGGCAGAAGTGGTCAGAGAAGTAGATGAGGCTGTGGACCAATTGGATCAGTTGTCCATACAAATCTCAAGAAAAATGTTAATGAGGTAAATAAAGATGACCAAAGTACTAGCGATACAGCTGCATTGGACATAATTAAGAAGATGGAAGAATATGGATTTCTTCAACATGGTACACCAAAGCCCAAGTGTGACAAACTTTGTCTAGATTATCCAGACATGTTACCAGACAGTCTGTCTATAATTAGACATAATGTTATGCATGTACCTGCAGTTGTTTCCAAACTATACACACCAGAAGAAAGCTCAAAAGTGAAGGAATTGGTCTCACTTGATAACATTGCTTGTTTGGTGACACCAACATGTGCAAACCTTCAAAAATCACATGATGCCCTATTGAAATGCATTGGGAAATATGTGTCCAGGACAAATTGCATTTTTAAAGAAAAACTTTGTGCTGAATTTTTGATTTTATCTGATACACATGCAGACACCTTAGACGTCAACATGATGGAAATAGATGAAATTGCTACTTCATGTATTTCTATCGAAAACAACACTGTCGAAGTCAAGTTGGACACTGGGGTGCAGATCAATGTTATGACAAAAACTGAATTTACATGCATTCAGAAGAAGTCTAATGTCACATTGAACACAAAAGTTGGAGCCAGAATTACTGGATATGGTGGAAACACAATTAACTATATTGGTACATCAGTGATGGAAATTGCCCACAATGGTCTCTGAAAATTGGTAATAGCAGACTGTCATGCACACAGGATGATACTATTACTAAAATCGTGTTTGGATCTTTATTTGATTAAACTTATATGTGATGACAAGTGTGCATGTGAGTCCATGCATACATTAAATGTGATCACTGAATTTCCAACACATCTGGATCCTGCCAACAAATCGTCAAAAACTGGAATCCCATTCATACAAGTTGAAGTACCTAATCATTCCATTGGTGATGCGAAGGCTGAAATTAAGGAATTGTTTCCAGATTTGTTTGATGGTGTCAGTACGATCAAAGATGCTATTGTTCACTTGGATGTGGATCCAACAGTATGACCAATTATCCAAGCACCACGTAGAGTCCCAGATGCTCTTAAACCACAACTGCATGCTGAATTAGATCGAATGTTGGAATTAGAAGTGATCTGAAAATTAGAAATAAATGAATGTTCTGAATGGTTATATAACCTTGTGCTCATCATGAAGCCAAATGGGAAACTTCGTGTTTGTTTGGATCCTAGAATGATAAACACTGCACTTAGACATAATGTGCATCATGCACAGACGTTCAATGAGATTGTGTCTCAACTACATGGTTTGAAATTCATGTCTAAACTGGATGCCAATTCTGGATTTTGGATGTTACCACTAGACATGATCTCCCAATTACTCACAGCATTTAACATGCCATGGGGACATCACTGCTTCATAAAGATTGTTTGGTTTAAATCAAAGCCAATATTTTTTCCAATTTTACATGGATCTGCACTTCAAAGATTTGCCCAACACACACCTGATTGCTGATGATGTGAAAGTTCATGGGAACTCACACAGGGACCATGATGTTGCTTTAATCACCATGTTGAACAAGTGCAGTGAAATTGGACTTAAGCTTAACTATGACAAGTGTGTTTTCAAAGCATCACACCTAATATTTTATGGACACAATATTGGTGCAGAAGGCATGTCCCCAGACCCAGCAAAAATCAAGACGATATGTGACATGTCACCACCTACCAACAAAACAGAGATTCAGTCTTTTGTTGGAATGTGCAGTTACTTAGCACCATTCATACCTAATTTGTCAGATCTGTTACACAACATACACACCCTGACCAGAAAGAATGTGACATTTCAATGGAATTTATCACTTCAGCATGATTTTGAAAATGTCAAAGAAATAATTGCCAAAGCTACAATGCTATGTTATTACAATCCCACTGATACACACATCATGTTAGAAGTTGATGCATCTAAGATTGGAATTGGTGTGTGTCTACACCAAAGTGAAGGACCAATCTCATTCATGTCACGAGTATTAACTGACACCCAGACATGTTACTCTAATATAGAGAGAGAGTGTCTTGCAATGGTCCTAGGAATTGAACATTCCCACCAATACTTGTGTGTGAGACAATTTGTGGACCACCAACCATTGGAGAATGCTGTTATCAAACCTTTGTGTGACATGTCACCCAGATTACAATGCTTATTGTTGAGGACCAGCCAATACAGAATTAGCGTTATTTATGTAAAACATGATGGTGTGCCAATCACAGATGCC
Source organism: Haplosyllis anthogorgicola (assembly GCA_038406195.1). NCBI lineage: Eukaryota > Metazoa > Annelida > Polychaeta > Phyllodocida > Syllidae > Haplosyllis > Haplosyllis anthogorgicola. The sequence continues at coordinate 4,919 of JBCAUI010545359.1, forward strand.
CTATCTAGACTGGTAAATGACAGTACTAAATAGGATGATCCAACCTTAGATCTACATGTAAATGAGATTTCATCATTTACCCCACCAAAAGTAACAGAAATCAGAGAGGTGACACAAAGCGACCACATGTTGTTCAAGTTAAAGGAAATTATATACACTGGTTGGCCTGACCATCCTGATCTAGATCCAGACTTGCAACCCTACTGGATACATTGCTTTAGACTCAGTGTGTCAGATGGTATAATAACATTAAATGACAGGATCATGATACCAACAAAGCTACATCCAGAAGTACTAGCATGTATTCATTACAGACATTTGGGTATCACCAGATGCAGACAACATGCCAGGGACACGGTGTATTGGCCAGAAATCAATCACGCTATTAAAGAACTAGTGGAGAATTGCCCTACATGTAAGGAAAATCAAGATGCACCACCTATCACATGCAGCACCCACCACATTGAAGCCCGTTTTCCTGGACACACATATGGCACTGATTGTTTTGAAATTCGTGGCCAACAGAATTTAATCATGGTTGATTACTACAGCACCTTCATCTGGACATGAAGAAGAAGAAGACGATGAAAAACAAGGTTTCAAGACATATAATTTACAACCAAGGACCAAGTAACATTGTTGCAACTTACATCAAACAGCTTAAATTGTAAAAATTCATTATTGTGCACAAAATAATTAATTGTATAAGCAGTCAAACCAGTTTCCCTTTTTTAAGAGCACTTAATAAATATGTGTCCATGAAATTCTGAAAATTGCGCACATAACGTCAAAATTAGTAAAAAACTAACTATTTGTAATACTTCTCAAGATAGACACTTTGTATCATCGTGTCAAGTATTGCGGAATCCAATTAGTAATAGTTTAAACTATAAGTGTAAGCTAAATTACTTGTAAATGTATAAAGTTGCTATTATCATATTAAATCTAACACACATACATGTATTTTGTAGCATTAAAATAATTAAAACATGAACACATGTTATACAGCAATATTTATTAAGTCATCCCTCCAATATATTCACATGAGAAACATGCTTAATTTGTAAGGAAAAGGGATGTTTTGTTATTATATATATTTAGTGCATGTCTTCATCTACCTTTAAGACAAATTTCTGTTTAAATCTTATTGTTATACATCAGATCCTTGTGCATCACTTCCTATGTCTTGTCCATCAATAAAACACGTGTATTATCAAGATGTCAGTTTTGGAGTTATAATTCAAAGTCCTTGAAATCAAACAGATGGCATTGTTGATCACTGCCCCTTTCTCCATCAAACTTAGGCAAATCTTTCATACCAAAAGTATTACTAAAATGTGCCATGTTGTTATTAGGACCAGTACCAGAAGGAGTAGCATCAGATCCAGAACGTAACACTAAGAGCTTGGCCAAATCTTCTCTCCTACACTTAATCTCTACTTCCAAAGGCAGCTCAAGAGCAGGGTGGAGAAATGTAAATCTCTCCCTTAATTCATCAACTACCTTGCGCAATTGACAATATTCATCCCAGACCTTGTTAGTCTGTTCAAAACCTTCAAGATTTGACTCACCAACAAAGTCTTCTTCTGCCTCACAGTATTCCTCATCTTTTCGAAATAAGAGACCTTGGAATTTGTTAATCTGACCTAATAGATAATTCACTGACTGTTTATCTGAAGTACTTTGAATAGAAACTACTTCAGAAGTTGTGTCCAGACCTTTCATAGGATCAGTTTCCTTATTCTTTTCAGGAGGATTAAAACCAGAACTACCAGCAGGGAGAATAACAGATTCTATTGATTGCTGAACCTTCTGTCTCCTTTTCTTTTCTCATTCTAGAAATTCCTTAACTCTCCTAGACCAGAATAAACTTTCCTGATGCTCTAGTTCAGATGATTTAGCCAACAAGTCCCTATTCAAATTATCTACTACTTCCTTCTTTTCTTCCACAAGTGCATTATATTCTTCCTGTAACTGATCTGCCAAAGTAGCGTCACTTCTACTCAAAGTACTTAGCTTAGCCTCTTTAGCTTCTTGCTTAGCTTTTTGAACTCTCAACCACCTAGGATCCTCACGAAAAGCTTTAATTTTGTCTTCAACCAAAGTAATCGAAATCTGACCTTCTTCTTCTTCTATATCTTGCCTATCCTTCCTAATTTTGTTAAGAGCTACAACTTCCTTTTGGTCACAATCCCGAAGTTCAGCCATTAATTTCTTAATTTGTTCGAAAGTATAACCTGCCTCAATACCTAAAAATTCTAACTCTTCGCTCACACTCATGATAAATAAACCTGACTTACCTTCATTGTTCTTGTTTTTGATCCTCTCTTCTTCTTTCACTATTTGTATGTCCAAACTAGCATAAGTATCCTCTTTTATTTCACAGTAGCAACACAAAAGTCTCACAAGAGTCAGATGCAATTGATACTGAGCATCCAGTTGAATACAGTTGAATACCAATTGAATACCCAGTTTACAAGAATCACTCAACTTATATACTATTTGACAATTTCACTATATCATCAATTTACACCTATGGATCAGGGTGTGCATACACCTAGCTGTCTACACACTGGAAACGAATTTCAAGCCTCTATCAGTTAGTAGTCAACTGTCACTTTTTTGACCATATCTTTTGAACCAGATGTCATAGTAACATGAATTCACCACCATTAGAAGTGCCTGCTCAACATGGTCATTTTGGTACCTTTTCAAGGTGCTGTGACCAATAGCCACTAAGCTGTAGCCAATTTAGTAGCACATATCTTGACATTTTGCATAATTTTTAGTAAAAAAATGTCAGATTTGGACTGCAACTTTAAAGCACGAGAATTAAATCAAATCTAGGTTTTAAAGTATGGGAATTACATTGAATTTACTGTGAAGATGACATTATTTGTAAATAAAAACACATTTCTGTGTAAAATAAAATATTTCTATTTAATTTTTGTGCTGTCTACACACTGGATCTGGAGTGTCTACTCTTTGGTATGGGGTGTCTACACACTGGGTCCCCAAATTTTGAGCAAAAGTTGGAATAAAAAATATAAAAATTGATTTGCGCTGAAAATCAACCTTGGACTATTTGCGCAGGTTGCTGGGGCTTAGGTATGTATGTTCAAATCAAACCTACGATGAATAGTGTAGGGTATACAGCGTTTCCCCTGAACAGTGTCTACACACTGGGGGGGCCCTCTGTGTTTTCTGACGATCGTAATTGCAAAATTCAATTATTGTTCTTTTCAACGTACAAAAATCTTGTAAAATATTGTGACATAGAACAGATATCTTTGTCTCGGTTAGACCGTTTCACCGAACCGTTAGGATTAATCCAAAACCGGTTTTGACACTTTCGGTCCCAACGCTACCGATTACCAATTTTAGTATACTAGGTTTTAGACTGGCTTGATAACAAGTGCACCCATGGGCAGTTTGTAAAATATCATTTGAAAACTTTAAGCGGTTTATTTCAAAATATTTGTTAAGGATTTAACAGTTGCATATCTGTGGAAAATAAACGCAGGGATGCCCGTATCTAAGGTAGAATAATAATTACTTTATAAGCAATTGATGTGTTTTTGCCAACGGACTTCATACTTTAGAAAAGTAAGCGAAAGTATCAGAAGTAGTCTATTATCGCTCAAACTGGAAGAACCTGGTGATTGATCCACAATTTTCGTGACCCACTAATTAATCAATCACGCATGCGTCGATAGACTTTAATTGACCGGGGGGTTTGAAGGATGACCTTTGTGTACTGACCTCACCTTGGGGGGGTCTTTCAGCAGGATGACCTTTGTGTACTGACCTCAGCTTGGGGGGTCTGTCTGTGGGATGACCTTTATGCACTGACCTCAGTTGGGGTCCGTCTGCAGACCAACCAACCCCCCTCCCTTGACTCTGGCAAGGCATCCCGGGATTGCAGCTCATTAACATAATTTATGTCTGGCATTGAGGTCACCTGATTGGCTGGCAGACTGATCCCCCCTGTCACCAACGTGACACATTTCACCTCTGATAATTGTTAGTAGTATGACTAGATGGAACCCATGCTTGGCATGGGAAAACATGCCCCCATAAAGTTATAAAGGCATAAAGTTCCCATCCCCACTAAAACAAATATCCATCATAAAGTCCCTCCCCCCATAAAACAAATGTCCATTTATAAAGTTCCCACCCCTCCCCGAAACAAACAAAAATCCACTCATAAAGTTCTAAGCCTCCTAAAACAGATGACCTTGGCAAATAAATTATGTTAATTAGGCATTGCATTCATAGCCAATTAAGAAGCCAGAAACTGGGTCAAATAATCTTGAACCAGTTTCTGGCTTCCTGATTGGCTATTTTTTGGAGGTCAAACTGGCAGCCATTTGACAGATTTTTGCCTTCAAATTTTAATAGTATGATTTTGCATTGTGTTTACATTAACCATTTCCATGCCTACTTCCTGTGTTGCAGAAGGATTTTTGAAATAAAATTAGTTTGACTCAGTGACCCAACCAGTACTGAGTACACTTGTCCCCGGATATATCGATATTTTTGGGAGCAAACTTTTGTATCGATATAAGCGGGAATTTTAAACTATTGATATCTGACCCAGATGAGACGTAAGTATGGGCATAGACACAAGAGATGACCCTCAATCATACTCCATCAACTAGTAAAATTTGGAAAAAATGTCGATATAAGCGGGATATCGAAATAAGCGGTATCGATATATCCGGGAAGGAGTGTATCTGGGTACCCCATTAGAAAAGCAAATAACTCAAAATAAAAGTGAATTAATTGAAACATAATGGCATCACAATATGACCTTTCCTTGTAAATTTGAACCTTTTATTTAGCAAATCCACCTAACCCTAGATAATTTTTGTACAACATGTCTCTGAACCAGATTTATTACTTTGTGGTGGTTGCTTGTTAAGATTGTCTTTTAACGGCTCTAATTTGGTGTATGAAAAGTGATTTGGTCTTTTAACTAAAGAGAATTTGCCCCTTTGGTGCTATGTAACATGTAATAAATTTGCTGTAACTGTAGCTGAAGAAGTGTCAGACTTTAGAGGATCTTGGGAAACATTTCGAAGAGAAATTGTTACGAATAAATCAAACCATTGTCCTGAGGAATGGCTGTAATGAAGATAAGGAACGCTGCGAACAATTACTCAGTTCGTTAGCTTCTAGTTTATCGGAGCTGCAAACTATACTTACAGTAATGAGGGCCGAACTTTCCCAGCGCAAAAGAGCCCTGGAAAATGTCAATGTAAGTTATACAGTGTCGTTTTTCACTTAAAGTTTTACCACTTAGATTACATGCTTAAATAATTTAGGATGTCAGATAACGTAATGTATGTTGCGTTTGTTCTGTATAATTTAGGTGTTGAGGACAACTGCAAGTACATTGTACAGCAGAGCAGAGTATGTTTCATCGAACCTGCCGCCGAGACTACCTCAGCGATCACAGCGTATTTCGCCGTCAGCCGTTCCCAGGTAAAACGTTTACAAAGATTTGAATGCACGTATTTAACAAGCTGCATGGAACATAAAAATGGAGGGAGGACTCATGGCCTACGCAATTAAACAATACACTCCTCCCCGGATATATCGATATCGCTTATATCGATATCTCGCTTATATCGATACTTTTTTTCTGCACCAAATTAATAGACCCTCATGTTAATTGTTCTGCTTATATCGATATCCCG
>JBCAUI010545370.1:0-10620 GCA_038406195.1 Haplosyllis anthogorgicola
AAATTTTCAGTATCAAAGAAATTTGTGATGTTGAGACAGATTTAATACTTAATATAAGGAATAATGAATTTTTCTTTCTTTTTAATCCTAAAAATACATAAATAATATTAATTGGAAATTTACTTCAATATACTACAATAAATAAGAAGAAAATACATTTAAACCAGTAGGTTGATTTATTGAAATTCATTATATATAATGAATTTCATTATGTATAATGAATGCCATTAAATTTGGGGTGACCCCTTACTGATTACCTGAATCAGAACCTAAACGTAAAAATTTTGTCTGTTGCAAAACTTATACAGTTTACATTTTTCAAGGAGGCTCAATACAAGTACAGTAGCACCTGCTTTAACAAACCAATGCTTTGTGCAGCCACCTGGCGTTTGCGGCCAAATTATATGTCCTGTACCATTGCTTTGAACTTACTCGTAATGGTGACCATTTAAATCAAGGTCTAATGTATTTCGCTTTGTATGTGTAAACTTTTCCGTATGTATGCCTATGTACATGTATGTCTTTGTTTTGCAGGGCAGAGAACGTGTGCGAGAGAAGTCAAAAGTCTCTTTTGCGGGCAGACTGACTGCAGCAGCACTAAGTACGGAATACATGTATTTTTTCAGCATTTTATTGCCACGTACAAAAAAACATGAAATTAAGTCAATGTCATTGTACTTCCACGTATGTATACTGAATGACTTTTCAACAAAACAAACTAATATTGATAAATTGTCCGTTGTAAAATTCGGCAATTTATCCAGCCGTTATTCGTATCAACGAATGCATACAATAAATGTCGAATCTGCCGTAATGTGTAACAGATTCCCATGCATTTTCATGTATATCCTTCCCATTCAAATGCAAATTGTTATTTTCTGATTTTCTAATCTTTTTTCTAGGATCAACATGGACTTTTTTGAGAATGATTGGTATCCCATTGGCGTAAGTGTTTGCTGAATAGAGATATTCCTAAACAAATTGCAGTGTACATGTAAAAGAAATAGTTTATGGGTGTAATATCTCAATGCAGAATGCATTTTACAAGTACACTGTACATGTAGTTTAGTTCACATCTATTTTCCAAGACATACATGTTCTATGCAGACATTGACCAAGGTACATATTGTAACGCACATAAAACAACTTAAATTTTATTCCAGATCTGGAAGCCCCTGCAACCTACCAGAAGGACTAGTGAAAATTGTATCTTCTCAGTCAAACTGGAACTTGGCCGTTTCAGAGTGAGAAACTTTATTAGCCTACACATATAAATATTTAAGCATGCACATACTTTTCAAGTGAAATTTTCACTGCGTGAATATAATTAAATTATATTACAAATTACAAAAAAGCTCAGTAATTTGTCCACTTGCAAGGCTTATGTGTTGTACATTTTCTTTTCAGTGATGCAAGTCACGTTGCTATTCTCCAGGATCAAGCAATAGAAATCAGGTAAAATTTTGATGTTAACCTATCAATCTAATCTCTTAGTTGATTTATCTTTGTGTATCCAGACTTAGTGCAACTAGATCATATTGTGTCTTTTTTCTACTTTCACTAGATATGCAAAAGATGAATATGCATCTGTCATTGGTCGTTGCACCATGGAACGGGATCCGTACCCACAGTGGCGCCAAATTGTTTGGAGCCCAAATATCGATATGTTAGCATACAGTGACAGCTCAGGCAATGTTACAGTTTTTGACTTGGTTGGATCTGTGGTTTGCACAATACCATCTGTGAGTATGTGTAGGAGGGGTTGCAATTTCAGTGTTACATATCAAGATTGAAAATACTTGTACAACATCTTGGTTTCATTTTTTTTGATTTCTGATTTTGCAGATTGCAATTCCCAAACCCAACACGCCAGTAGATTTGAGCCAAGCTATAGCTGGATTGATATTTCGAGAAATATCTGGAGATGAAGAGTGGTAAGTGTTCCATCTGTTTTGGTATGAATGTAAACAAGGTATTACTTTCCTCAGAAAAATTCAAAACCATTAATCACTAACTTTTCTAATTTCAGTAACGTTGAGTTAATTGTCATTAACCACCTAGGGAGCCTGAGGTGCTATAAAATAACGTAAGTAGACGTGTATGTTTTTATTGTACGCCGTTAGATAAGAATAAAATATGACCTTGTATTTCGACGTGTTTGAAAATTAAAAGACAGTGTATTCTTTTTCTTATTCAGCAGTGATCTTCACTATCGGTTGAACCATAGTTTTGAATTCAGTATTCATTATCCACGTGGTATCGGAGCTGTACTGTTTCACCGTAAGTACAGTATCTTACTGGTGGGTGGAGATTGTAAACCCGATCCTTACGGTGATGAACTACCTGAAGCCACCAAACAAGGGATCACTGCATGGAGAATTCTGTCGGACATGCCATTCTACAAGCTAGTCACTGACTATGAAACCGATCTCAAAGTGGTAAGAGGGCTTTCGAAAGAATTGTACCCATTCTTCACATCTTTTATAATGCCAACTTAGGAAGATACATATTCTAACATTCCCCATGCACCAAAACAAATATAGAACGCCCAGTGTTGTAACAACTACACAACAAAATTTCGTCAGGAATGAACATTTTGTATATTTATTGTAGGCAAAGAAAAACCAGTTTTTGAGAAGATTGAAGAACATCCGAATGATTCCATACAATTGGTATGCTAAGCAACAGGTAAGCATCGCTGACTGTAGGACATTGTTATTGCAACCTCCTGGCACTAAGTACAGGTTTGCACAAAATTGACTGTTGTTTTGAAAAAAAAACTATGCACATCTTACCAAGCGATGGTATCTTTCACAGGACGGGGTATTTAAGATGTCCCTGTCTCCAGCTGGTACTATATTGGCTGTAGTACACCATTCGGGTATGTTCTCACTTTGGGATGTGCCGTCACTTCGAATGAAACAACTGTGGAAGCAACAGAATCAACCCGGATTTGATGAGGTCAATCCGGAAGTAGCCGAGAATCCTAAAAGAAGGAAACAAATGAAAGGTAAAATCTTATTAGTCAAGCTATGTTTATGAGACCCACTACATTGTAAAATTGAATTGTATGCACACCATATCAGGGCTGATGAGAATACAGTAAACACGTGTAAAGTGATGGTGTATTGCAAAATGGTCAGACGTGAGAGTCACAGTTGATAACCTTATATTGACCATTCGATCCATGTTCATTTCTCAGACAAATTAGAGGCCTTTGGTGGTACCTCAGTAAATTATCGCCTTACTATGAGAAGGTGTAAAATTGGAACCAGTGAAAGAAAGTGCACCGGCTAAATTTTGACGTGGTCTTTTAAAATTTAAGATTAAGTAGCAAAATTTTATTGCGGCTAAACATGAAATTCATTTTAAAATTGACTTGTATTAAAAGATCTTTTATGATAAAAGAATTACCAACAGTAAGTATCAATGAAATATGTTTTAATTGATTTTGTATCGAAACGGATGGTGTCTAGATTAGAGAGGGGACCCTAATTCGAATAAAATACGGTAATTTCTAGTTACTTTAATTAACGTTAATTTTAACCTGGTAGAGATCCCATTAATCTGGTAGAGACTCGAGTGTCCTTGCGAGGTCAACTGCCAATCAGCAAAATAAGGTTGTTAGAGCTCAGTACAGATATTCGAGATTTTTGTGTATGACTGGATGACAGATAAGAGAAAAGGATATATGGAGAATTCAACGTGTGGAAATTATCGAAAATTGGCTTTTTGGTAAAAAAGAAAAAAAAATTGGAAAACAAACATTTTATCCTCAGAAAAATGTCAAGGAAATTAGAAGTATTAGCTTTGAAGTTATTTTCTTTTTGGTGGATGTGCATGGTTCTGAAAAGAACCGAATATTTTTACATGTATTTTCTTTTGAGCGAGCAAAAGCAACCTGTCAAGGTTCCTAGGAGGCAAGCCTCATGCAGCGGCAGATTTTTTCCCTGGACATCAAATTAGCATAAATGTCCAGTCTGGCAGCGAGCACAAATACATCTTCATCATTAGCAGCAGCGTCATCTGTGTATTGTTCGGAGTCTGTATCAAAGACATCATCAGAATCAGAATCGCCACTGATACCCATCGTGCCTTCATTTAGGTCATCATTGCCGTTCATCGAAGAAGTGCCGTCAAGTCTGTTTCGGAAATTAATTACATCATTGGAAATTGCGTCTGTGGTACCAGCCAAATGACGTCGCCTTCTTGTCTGTTGCCCTTCATCAGTAGACTCTCTGTTGGAGATATCAAAGGCCGTATTGATATTGTAAGTCAGATCAAAGATCTGGTCACACTTTCTGTTATAGTACGTCGCGAATTTATCTGTTACTGCGGCAAGCATGCTCATCTTCATCTGTAGCACATAGGAGAAGGCGCACTGGTCATCGGCCACGGCACGATCGTCTCTCTTCATTAAGTCATGATATTGCTTCCGGAGCAGCATCACTTGGTTGAAGGCCCAGGTTGCCTGCTTTTGAAGAATGTTGATCTTTGCCCCGGAACTAGAGTCGGTGTACTGCATTCGTTGCAGGCTTTCTTCCATCCTCGTCGATGTTGCTGGTCCAGTTTTGTTTGACTATTATTATGTCCAAGTGTGTCAGCACCTATTTATACGCACTGGTACAAGTTTGCTCATGCGTGACTGTGTGTAAGTTAACCGGGATCTAACTGATAAGAGGTGGCTTCAATCGAATCGGCGTTTGTGACAAGTGACTGGTAAAGTGACAGGCTAGAGGGGTTTCTTCGCAGTTGATATGACAGGGCACGATACGTTTCGTGTTATTCTTATTGTTCATTCAGGAGCAACTCATTCGTCACTAATTGACACCCTTCTCCATGAGATAAGAAAGTGCAGATTTGCATCTTTAAAGTTATTGTCACAAATAATAAATAAGTTCTTGGAAAAATTCGAAGCAAAGAATATATTTCTGGGGGGTTTTGTACCTCTTAATTTTTTCTCGTCCATTTTGAATTTTTATTTTTCATGTTTTTCATGCCGCACAGAAACAAATTTGATATACTGATATGAACTAAATTATTTCAGAATTCCTGACCGCCTATGGTTTGGTGGATGCAAAGTGGTGGTCGGACACGGCGGTGATATTGGCCCGCGGTACAGGAGCCTTGACAGTTTGCTCAGCAAAAACACTGAAGAACTTACTGGGCAACTCTCCAGAATGGTTCGAACCGTCTCCTCTCATTACGTCAGCCAGAGATGAGAGCTTTTTGGGTTTAGAAGTAAGGCTACTTTCTACATATAAAACGAAATAGAGCGTCAGGGTTTTGTATTTGATGTAATTCTTTGTGAACTGAATTCAAATGCGGCAAATTAGGAAGGATTACGGAATGACCTCAAATGGCGAACATAATTAAAAAGATTGTTGCAGAATTTCGTTAGGTCATTTGTGGCATTTCTAAATTAAATATCATTCATGGTATAATGTGTTTTTCAGGTTATAAGTTTTTTATTGTGAATAATACTTTTTTCCTAACAGTGTGAAACACGGTACAGTAGCTTAAAGCGGCATCTTGTTGAGGAATCAGACAGCGAATATGAAGATAGTGAAGATGAAGACGAAGCGACATTGGTCACCAAGGCAACAAAAGTGGTCAAATATGTTTTGTACTTTGTTACGGATAGTGAGAGATTCCATCCCCCAAGAAAGCGCCCTAAGTAAGTGCGATGCCCCTTTGTTCATCATCACGTACAATGCGAAGTTACAAAACAGAGTTGATGAGTGTGAGAGCGACACTTGAATGTGCATAAGACAAGTATTGCCACTGATGTCTTTGTAACATGCCATTTCCGCACTTGTGTCCGGATCATTGCTGAAAACAAAACAAAATGTAATTTAAAAAGCTGGAGGGTACTCTTTCCGATTTTCTGACTTCCGTGGTGTTCTTTACGAAAATCCTTTTATGTTAAGCATTTCTGTCATTTTAAGGATGTCCGTACTCCGTACTTTCGTAACAAATATTATTTTTTTGCACAGTAATTATTTTCATGCTCACTTGTTTATTAAAATAATTCAGACTAGTTACCAGAAATTACCACTTGGTATGCCTCAAATCAACGACCCCAGAGGAATTGTATGCAAGAAAGGTACTTTTTTTTTTGCCATTTGGGTAATCTATGTTGTGCAAAAAACATTTAACAAAGTAGAATTATTCATGATAAATTTGATATTATCGATGTGAAAAATTGCACGAAATTATAAAAATAAACAGTTAATTTTGTCACTTGGGGTAGAAAATTGTAGAATTTGGCATATTGTTGATACATTCTTTATGAATAAGTGTAACAAAATATTCTGAAGGAAATAAGTGTTTTCATGCAGAGATAAAATTACAATATCTTCACCTGTAATGAGTAAAAAGATGCAGTTAAACTTTACAGATAGACCATGAGGAATACGGTGAAGCATTGCTATTAGCTAAGGCATATGGACTAGATTGTGATTTAGTTTATCAAAGGCAATGGAGGAAAACACCCGTGTCAGTGGCTTCTATACAGGACTATCTGGTAAGATGCTCATGCTCAACAGCTCAAATATACTTCAGTATCATATTGTCTGTCCTCAAAGAATTCTTGACTTTATGAGAATCTTGTCGGGATAGCAGTGAAATCATCGTTAAAGTCCTTTTAAATAAAACTTAATTGAGGCCGTGGAGGTACAGATTGTAACTTGCCATTCCTTTTTCTGTATATTGTTCTGTACCTTTCATAATAGATAACTTGTGATACGTTAAACATGTTGGTAGAGCAAAATTAGTAAAAGATCCTGGGTGCTGAGAGAATGTCTGGAGCGAGTGCCTGAAAACATTGATGCTATGAGGGAATTACTACAGTATGGACTCGGAGGCACAGATCTAGAAGCACTTATAGCTATTGGGAATGGCGAAGATAATGGGAGGTTCGTCTTTTCTTTATACAAATTTTAATGTAAAACTTAATTTTATTTAATTTTCATCTGTAGTTTACCGAAATTACGTCATGCATCAAACGAATTTAAAGTCGTAAATCTAAAAAGGTAATCAAGTTTCAAGCAGTTCCCGGGAAAGGTACTAAATTATCGTATTCTGTTACAGATTTATTTTGTGTGATCGACATGATGTATATGAAGAAAGTATTGATTCATTTGATGAAGAGGCATTGGAAGAAGCTAAAGAACGAGAAAGAGAAAGGAGGAAAAAATTGGCACAGCAAATAGACTTTAAAAAGTGAGTATATTTGATAGACTCTTGATACCTACAAGAGCACTTATGCATGGTAAAGTCACAAGAACCTATAAAAATCATGATATGCAATCGAGATATGTGTAAAAGTGTGTTTGTCAAAAATGAACTTATTGTTATACAGACTAACATTGGAGCAGATAGAGGTTGTTCGAGCCCGACTCAAGCTTCATCAGTACTCGGATCGACTTTCCACATACGAAGAAATATTAGGAGGGATACATGCAGCAGAAGAAAGATTTGATCACAAGTTTTTTGAAACTTTTCGATCACAAAATATTGTTGAACTGGCAACAGATTATGCTAGGGTGAGTGTGTATTTTGCATTACCAATGGACATGAAGTAACTGTTCTATTAGTTTGGGATACTGCAGCAACAGCTAACTAGTAATAACGAATAACAATTCTTATTTCTTTAGAAATGTGACTGGAGAGCTTTAGATGTGTTGTTTACTTACCATGGTACAGACGTGTTGCCACACAGACTAGCAGTTTTGAGCAACTTTCCCGAAACATATTCTCCTTTTGAATATAGAAGTTTGTTACCCGAGGCAAAGTAAGTCCTTTGTTTAATCCGATTCATTTCAGTGCCATTGATTTGTAAATTGCCCATGAAGCTAATTTTGTGTACGCAATGCATTTGCTCGCAATTATTCTCAGTCCGTCGGACGATAATGACGAGGGAGATGCTTTGTCTTGGGACGAACAAAGTTGGAGAGATGAGGATTGGTGTGAAGTCGAAGAGTGCAAGAGTGTTGTTGAATTGATGCCTCCAGATCACGGAGCTTTTCTATACGAAGGAAATGCTGCCTACCAAAAATACATGTAAGTAAACATCGTGTTCAAAATTGTTTTGTCGATTTTACAAACATCAAATCAAGTAATGATAACAACAAGTACATTCCTATTGGGAATAACAAAAGTTTTCTGTTGATTTGTACACTAAACATAAGCAACGTATGTATATCGTTTCACAGTGGGATGGAGTTGAACAAGTCACAGCTAACGGAGTGGTATACCGAGAGAGCCTTAGAAATAGAAAGATTCTCCAGGATGGTGGATTATTCTCTGGAACTAGTTAGATTAGGAATGGAGAGAGGTGTTCAGGTACATGCTTATCTGCAAACAACTTGAACCTTTCATATGTGGCATTAGAACAAATATATCGTGTAGGGCAAAAAAAGCCCCACATCATAATTGTGCTGTATCCACCGCTACCTAGTAGGCTAGCTGTTAAAATTACCTACATCTAACATATTTTTTTGATGTTCAACAAGGAATTGGACGTATTGTGTGATGACCTTGTTACTATGGAAACATTAGTATATGAATGTCACATCGATGACTCACTAACTCTGGAACACATGAGAGATATGCCCGACATTGAGAAGGTAGCACTTATGATGAACAAGGTAAATTTATTTTGATTCAATCGGCATAATTGCCAAAGAGCCTATGGAATCATGAATTGTCCGTCATCCGTCTTTGTCGTCATTGTTGGCATTGGCGTTGTCATCAGTGTTGTCTGTGCACAGCCACCCAGAGCACACTATTGAACATAGAGACTTCATATCTTACACACATATGCACCTATGTCATATCTCAAAGCCCAGCAAAAATGATGTTGCTGTGACCATGATTCTCAAATTGGCAGCCATATTTGCTTTTTTCTTTGAACCTTACTCCTGGACATGCAGTTGATGATACAGACTTCATATTTGGCAGTCTAATGCATCTGTATACCCTCCTTATTTGCTGTAAAGGTTATATTGATCCTACCTATATTTCAAGTTTGGCAGCCATATTTGTGTTTTTCACTGATCACTTATTTGGGATTTAAGACATTTTATTTGTATCTTTGATAATGCCAAATGAGAACAGGTCCATCTGGACCTATTTTTTTAAAACTCTCCCAAGTGCGGTAGCACTTCCTAAGTACGGTAGCACTGAGATTGCATAAGAAAATGATTGACTTTGTAAGGAAGTGCATAATCGAATAAACTGATCGTTCTTTTGTGACATTTTGGCAAACGATTAGCAACTATGTTTCATCATTGCAATAACTTATGCTTATCATATCTAAATTATGAAAGATTCTTATTTTACACTTCAGTCATCAGAAGACATGTACGTCAAAAATGTTCGACGATGGTTGGTGCCTTTTCTGCAAAGATGTGAACAACAAAATCCAGGCAGTTTTAAGTCTCTAATAAGAGACTATATGATAAACATGGCCCAGGGAGATCTTGATAGATGCCTGAAGATATTTCAAACTTCAAAGGCAGATGTAAGTAATCCATACCAAGTAAGTAGTAGCTAAATAGTGGAATTATGATGCTGTTTGGAGATAAACTTGCAAAACATCGTTAAAATTGATTATTATCAATTGCAGCAACCTAATCCAGTGATTGCAGATGAACACGAATTAATGTCACTTGCACTAGATTGTATTTATACGTGTGAAAGGTGAGTTATTCGACTAGAAATGATGTGATGTGTTGTGAGCCCCGTAGTGTAGTGGTTAGTGTGAAGCGCAGCGCTGCTGCGAAGGCTGTCCGGGTTCTATTCCTGGACAGGGTAGCAATGTTTGGCAGTGTCTCAGTAAATCACAGCCTCACCAGACCAAGGTGTATAATTTGTACCAGCCCTGTGTGGGATGGCAGAGATGACACCATGTGGAACGACACCTGATCGCATCACCACAAGGTGATGGCTCACTTGTTGAATACTTGCACCAAGGTTGGGCAAGTTCTCAGGTGAGTTCCTGGCTGGGAAGTTAAAAGTTGTAAACCGCAATTGATGTTCATTGGTGCGAAATTAGTGGTATATCAAGAATAGGCTAACTTTAATTAAAAATATGCTATTCATATTATCGCTAAGTTGTGTTTGATATAACTTGTTATGATATTCTTTTGTTATTGTTTCTAGCAATGATCAATTGACTAATGCATTCGAGATCCTGGAGTGCTTGCCACAGCGAGGTTTTGGGTAAGTCAAAAGTTACTCAATTGACAGTAAATTTTAAGATTTTGATACAATTTAAATATATGCCGGGCTTTAGTTTTTGGCTCATTTGGCATATATGCCAAAGAGCAAATAGAATCATGAAGTGTCCGTCGTCTGTTGTCGTCGTCATCGTTGTCGTTGGTGTTGTCATTGGCATTGTCATCTGTGCACAGTCATCCTGAGCACACTATTGATCGTAGAGACTTCATATCATACAAACAAATGTACCTATGTCCCATCTCGAAGCCTAGCAAAAATTATGTTCCTGTGACCTTTATTCTCAAATTGGCAGCCATAATTGTATTTTTCTTTGAACCTTATTTGTGGACACACAGGTAAAGATACAGACTTCATATTTTGCAGTCATATGCATCT
>JBCAUI010545381.1:0-10620 GCA_038406195.1 Haplosyllis anthogorgicola
GCATGACCTACTTACAACATGGCTGCCTACTACTCATGCAGCCATTAGACAACCCTAACATATTGGGCTGACAAATATTGTTAATCTTTCAATATTCATGAGGGTAAAGTGAGGTGGAAGAGACCTAGTTTCATTTGATTGGATGCAGTTGTGTTGTGTTGTGATCGTGGTTTCTTTGGGGAGATACTTGGGAAATTCAAACATGCCAAAACATGCTCCATGCGGCAAGCTGCAACATGCAAAAAGCTGTTCCATGCGTTCCCTGACACATGCCAAAACATGCCCCCATGCGGAAAAGGGTTAAGTGTATGCTTTATACCCTCTCTTATTTTCAGTGATTATGGCATAAATTACCTTGCGTTGAGATTTTGGATAGGACTATGGATCTTTCTCATTCTAATTTTAATTGTGGCATTTGATTTAAGTGCACTGGTAAGATCTTTGCGCCTTTATTTTCAATGATTAAATGGTTTCAACAAGTTGAAAATTAAGGAAATAAACTTGAGCATTTGTGCTTGAACTTACTTGCCACCAATATACCTACCCATCAACAATATATCACTTGTTTTGTTTTTCAATGAACAGGTGCGATACATCACCCGTTTTACAGAGGAATCCTTTGCTTGTTTGATCGCCCTTATTTTCATCTACGAAGCTTTTAAGAAGTTGTTCCACATTTTGGATCATGATGGTGTTTACACAGATTATGATCGACACAATCCACCGAACTATTCTTGTGTGTGCACATCAAACGATGTTAATGCCACCACACCAGGTGAGAAAAAAGTACATTTATTCAGCGCATTGGTAGACTGGATGAACACAATCAGTGTCATAAATTTTTTTTCGTAACTATACGGCAATGTAAATCTGCAAAAGTTACGTTAATGGGCAATATTAATTGTGTTACTTCAGTGTTTCCGCAACCATGTGTACCTGCACCAAAAGTGCACTGAATTTGTACAGTGACGCCCAGAAATCACGGGTGTGCACCCATGTAGTGCATGAAAATTATGTGTAATTACAACAATTTTTGAATATTAATATATTTTCGGAAACATAAAACGTTTTTTTTTACCAACGCAAATATTAATTAACCCTATTAAAAGTTGTTGTGTGGTAAGTTGTATAGTATTTTCATTACATGTGACCAATCACAAATGGCAAAGGGACCCCTGAAATTAGGACTGGGGGTGAAAATGACCCTCAGTTTTAAAATGTAGCAGAAACACTGTTACTTACACGACAGTTGCACCGTTTTTTATATCATGCCGTATTTTTCATGGCCAGCACCAACTTGTAATAATCCTAAAGAAAAAGTACGAAAGTACGAATAAATATCATCTCGTATTTTGATCAGCGACTCCCGCTGCAAACACCACATCAAATTGGAACACTATTGACGAAGAAGAATGCGAGGATATCGGTGGCCATTTGGTTGGACTTGGATGTACTAAGATACCCGACGTATTTTTCTGGTCTTGCCTACTCTTCCTTGGCACTTTTACGCTCTCCTATTTCCTGAAGATGTTCCGTAATTATAGGCTCTTCCCAGCGAAGGTGAGTACTCGATGCATCCTTCATTGATTTAGCTATCTGTGAAATACACAGGTAGATCTATTTCTCGACAATCGCAACACACTTTAGTTTGGTTTTCGAGTAAATTCACCTAAAATCAACGTGAAAACTTCTTCGACCACAAAACATGTTGTTATATCATTATCATAATTTTTTCTTCATGGAATATTTTTCCTGGTGGGCCTTCAATTCTTGCAACCAACAGAAAATGAAGTCATAACATTAATCTTGTGAATTTTCTAAACACTTTCAGGTGCGTGGTATTATCAGCGACTTTGCAGTCATGGTAGCTATTGTGTCGATGGTCGGAGCTGATGCAGGCCTGGGATTACATACTCCCAAATTGAATGTACCCGAAGACTTCAAGGTAAGGACCAAAATGTTAGGTGCCATCTAATGAGGCGTCCGTCTTTCACGTCATAATGTTTACACATAAATACTCAAGAGATAACATTGAATAAGGTACATACATGTGATGTATCGGTATCAGAAGACAAAGTGTTTCGTAACTATCAAGTTTAATGGAACGTTACTTTCTTGAACTTAACTAAACTGTTTGAATGAAGATAAAGAATGAAATTCACAGGTCAACACTGGAAATGATCAGCATTTTTACGATATTTTTATGAGTTTTCTTTACATTTAGCCAACTCGTGATGATCGCGGATGGGTTATCAACCCCTTTAAGAATCCCTGGTGGTGTGCGTTTGCTGCGCTTGCACCAGCACTACTTGCAACCATCCTCATCTTCATGGATCAGCAAATCACAGCAGTTATCGTGAACAGGAAAGAGAACAAACTGAAGAAGGGCAGCGGTTACCACTTAGATCTCTTCTTGATCGCATGCCAGGTTTTAAAGAATTTTGTACAAAATCAATATTTCGAAGTAGTGGTAAAATACAGGCCGTGTCAGGCAAGTTCCCGATAGTACCACTTTGCAAGTATCTTGCTGTAAATGGACGTGTACGTTTCTTATGAAAAAACTTGTGCGTGCATGTGCATTATAACCTGTAATCATAGGACACACTGTAAAAATGTGTGTACACTGTTGCCAATTTGTTGGAAATAAGTACAGTCCCATCATGCGTACAATGCAGAAACTTGTACCTCCAATGTAATTGGTTTTTCCTTACCGAGTGTGCATGTCTTTGAGTCACACTTCTCTCTTTGTATTGTAGATCGGTATTTGTTCAGTGCTTGGAATACCATGGTTCGTAGCTGCCACTGTGCTGTCGATTAACCACGTTCGTTCACTGACTGTTGAGTCCGAGTCTGCAGCACCAGGCGAAAAACCACGCTTTCTTGGAATTAGGTCAGTAACAAGAGCACTGGAGGACAGTGACTATAATGTGGTAACTTTTTTATGTTTAAGACGATTGAAAATGTTCAAAGTTATTTTCATCTAATGTATGGACATCAAGATAAATGTGTCTCGTGAAGAAATCAAAAGATCTATTTAGAAGCAGGCCTTTTCATTTTACACACTTCATCTAAGAGCAATTCAATTCATGTACCTGTATTACATGCATTACGTTATCTATTTATTATGTTTTAATAAAATACAGGGAACAGCGAGTTACAGGAATGATTGTGTATTTCTTGGTTGGCGTATCAGTGACCCTAGGGGTGGCCTTGAAAGTAGGTTGTTGCAGGAGAACATGTACATATTTTAAACAGCTTATACTAACAAAGTGTAGGGGCGTACTATGTGCGGCATCCTAATCATTAGTCATAATGGTCATCATTCCACATCTTTCTTTGTAGAATTATCGGATAACTGCTGTGTAGACAACGTCTTTGTAGCTTGGTATCTGATGACATAGAATCCTATTAAAAAAACCCAAAACGCCAGAACATTGTTCAGAAGTGCTTAAGGACAAAATTTGACGATGTAGTCGTGTGCATAGGTTTGGGATTGCAAAAATAAATTAAAATCCAGTGGCACAGAGCAACAACAGGAGCAGATCTTGCGACCTGACATGCAATTATTGCTGACTATTTAGAGTCAAGTTAATAATGCCATTTTAAATCTGCACACCTAGTAGCACAGAACATGCACACTATGCGCATTCAATGCAGTCCTGATTGACCTCAAGGGCACACCCTCGCCCAACAGTCAGTTGATCCTTTAATTATAATTACACTTACCAAGCTACCTCGATGAACAATTAAAATTAATTTAAACTTACAGGTTACAGCAGGCGGTGAAAGTGGTGTTGGAAAGTGCTTACAATTAACCTTGACATAAATGTAGGAATTGATTCATTACTCAAAAACATAATGAAACGGTTGGTTAACAGAAAAACGATGTTTAGAAAACAAACTATTATATTAAATGGATACAAATGTACATGAGCTGAAATTCCGACATTTATGTCAACATGGGTAAAAGGAATAAAATAATCGATACTCTTTACGATTTGATTATATTTTAAACCTATGCTTCCTTTGACCTGTAGAGAGCAGCGCGTAACAGGGATAGTAGTGTTCCTGTTGGTTGGAATATCAGTGTTCCTTGGTGCCATGCTCAGGGTACAACACATCATACATGATATGATTTTAAGCATGTTGCAGTGATGATCTGAAGCTATTTAATGACTTCGTATATGGCATGACTTTTTAGCTTGTATATTTAATATACAGAAATCGATTTAAAGACAAGTCATTCTTCCCAACCTAGAGAGAATGAATCCCTGCTTCGTACGTGATTTCTGTTTTCCATCCCAATTTTCCATGTAGCATGATGCTTAGCACGCATATGCCTGAATAACAAACTAACAAAATGACTGATGGTGCTACCTTTTTTCTTTCTTTCTTTCTCTTCTGACACGCATACATGCTTACAGGGAACAAAGGGTAACGGGAATAATTGTATTTTTAATGTGTGGAATAAGTGTGACACTGACACAAATGCTAAAGGTAAGACTTTTTTTTTAGTTGTTTGGATTACATTTCCCGTCGCACTTTGAAATTGGGATTTCAAAAAAAAAAAAAAAAACTCATATGGCAGCTGAATCATGTTGCACACTGCAAAATATAGCTCCATTGGTTGCATCAACTAATTTCATCAGAAGTCAATTGAAATTTTTATTGATATTTATGTATAGTTTGGCTTTTTAGGAACCAAATTCTTTTTTTTTCTTTTCTTTTCTTTTTTTCCGGTCACCGCACTTTGAAAATCCTGCCAGTGCAATGTAATCCAAACAATTAAATAAAAAAAGCCTAAAAGATTTAAATTTTCATATTTCTGTTTTGCTTTTAAGTAATATTGAAAATTAACTGCATTATATTTTTAAGTTGAATCATTGCAAAGGAATAATGTGACAATATGTGCCTCAGGAAAATGCGTAAGATAACGCAATATTAATTAAGTGACAAACTTATATTTCAATTTATATTATATAAAAAAAAGTTCATGTTTTGGCCGCACCAGCACCATGAATTACTATTGATAAGAATTCTTCTATTATTGTACTGTAATTTCAATGACCACCAAAATGGCATCGATGCATAAGAAAATTATTTTCTTTGAGGTCAACGTTATCCCAACCTTTTGCAATAGTTTAACGTGTAATTTTACTTGCTGCACAGGTGATCCCGATGCCTGTACTGTACGGAGTATTCTTGTATATGGGTGTGTCGTCGCTGAACGGAGTACAACTTATGCAAAGGATCTCGATCGTCTTTATGCCTCCGAAGTACCAGCCTGATTACATCTATCTGAGACATGTACCGCTGCGGCGTGTGCACTTATTTACAGCCATACAGGTTTGTAGGGAGGAGATGGTTATGCGCATATGCTAAACTATGTATTTGGAGCTGGCACTCCTCAATAGAATGTAGGATGTAAATCTTCTTACAGCTTTTATTGTGTTAATTCGTAGAAAAGTTACAAAATGTGCTCTTACTTAATAAAAGAAACATGTATTTAGAAATGATTAGGCCATCCATGTGGTACCACTGTAGTGCACACTTTAGGTTGAAAGTATCAACGTGAACTCTGCGTTGGCAGAAAGAAATGGACACATGGAACAGATGGTGTATCGATTTCTAAATTAACCTTTATCGCAAGCTTGCCAAAGTTGTAAAAATTTAATGGATTCAATTCTTAATACATTTTCCCCGTAAAGTGAATGGAATAGAGCTGTTGATTCAGTTTTTTGGCTCATTTGGCATAATTGCGAAAGAGCCCATAGAATCATGAATTGTCCGTCGTTGTTGTCAGTGCACAGCTGGCATATTTATGGGTTTTTTCCATAGGTCACTTATTTGGGATTTGATCTTAGACTCTGCATTTGTTTCCATGTAATAGTGAAACCTGTATTGTCTTAGTTTTATGAAAATGCCAAATGAGCTCAGGTCCATCTGGACCTATTTTTGGCTCATTTGGCATAATTGCCAAAGAGCCAAAAGAATCATTAATTGTCTGTCATCCATTGTTGTTGTTGTCGTCATTGTTGTTGTCATTGTCATCTGTGCACAGCTGTCCTGAGCACACTATTGATCATAGAGACTTCATATTTACACACATATGTATCTATGTCCTATCTCTAAGCCTAGCAAAAATTATGTTGCTGTGACCATTATTCTTAAATTAGCAATCATATTTGTTTTTTTCTTTGAACCTTTCTCCTGGAGATGCAGTTGATGATACAAACTTCATATTTGGTTGTCTTGTGCATCTTTGTACCCTCCTTATTTTCTGTAAAAATTATATTGATGGCACCTATATTTGCAGTTTGGCAGCCATATTTATGTTTTTCATAGGTCACTTATTTGGGATTTGAACTTAGACACTTCATTTGTTTTTCATGTGATATTATCCTAGTTTATGATTATGCCAAATGAGCTCAGGTCCATCGGGACCTATTTTTTAGAGTACTGAACTGGTTTTAGTTACTGAGCACGAAAACAGTTACCGTTATTTGAAGATGAAAAACTAACCCCCAACACACAATGGAACAACTATATCTGCAACTATAACTTTGTTCTTCAGTTATATATTCTAAGTATGTATACCTTTTTGTACATCACTATGCGTTACTTCCCATGCATCTGCCGTTTTTCAACGATTGACCTGATATGATGGTTTATGATACCCGTACATCTGCTACATCAAAACGTCAATGGGATGTTTATTTTTACCTTCTTGCCATTTTCGCTTTCCAAGCTTAATTGGTGTCGTATCATGAGGGACCAAAAGCTTTACAATTGAGACGACATTCAATATAGGCATCAATTCAGTGCAGTGCATGTCAGGGAATTTACTATTTGTAAGATATCTATGAATGAACAATTGGCTGGAACATTTACATCCGCTGTTACATCTATTTATTGGAGAAATCTCTTCTACCAGTTTCGGACTGAGCAGAATTCTTATTCAGTGAATTGATAAGTCGCCCAAAGTTTTCTTTGTTACCGAATCAGGTACATTTCTTGAAGTGAAATGTCAACGTTAATGCACCAGTTGATTCCCGTTGAGTGAAGTTATGTGAACAAAGTTTTTGGAGACTCCTTTTTGTGGATGAGATTCTTTTGGATAATTTGCTGTTGCTTGAGCCATTTCTCGTGATCTTTGATTCCAAAGTTTACTTTGTAATACGATGGAGGGACAAGCACTGTACCAGTGATCACATAACCCCGAGGTGAGACACCCCTTGTCCCCTCTGTACCCTAGGCCATGATCTCTAAATACCCACAGCACGCTAAAGTCATTACTGCCGTCCGCGCAGCCAAGCGTGACCCGTGCGGTGCGAGGTGACCTGAGGGGCCCAGAGAGTGTCGTGCATCAAGCGTGGCCTTGTGTGCAACGTATCACATGAGTCCTTCCCTCATACCAACTCATTCATTCATTCAGTCTGTTAAAGTCTGTAAGCCAGACAAGTCAGGAGTGGGGCTGTGGCTGGAGAACGTTGCTCTCCTGTACATGTCTCTGTACATACTGCATACAAGGAAGGCAATCAGACAAACATAAGTTGAACATACTGTTGGAACATTGTGCACTGTGTACTTACACAGTGTGGAATAATCAGCAGGTGTTGTGTTCTGGAAACACTCTCTAATTAGGTGAGAAACAACGTTAATTGCATGGATATATAATTCTTAAGAACTAATACCCATATGGAAGAAAGGATTTAGTAATTCCACCCAATCTGGGATTTATTTTTGCATGGAATATATTTGTTGTACTCATGGAAACAAAATATGGAAACTAAAACTGTTATAACGCATGGTATGGTGTAAATGTGTAATTGCTTAATTTCACACGGTTACAAGGCTGGTTTTATGGTATAAATTGTATAAATTTGGTGATTACAACTTTTTTGCATTCAGGTTACGAGTACCATGTTTCTTGAAATAAGACCATACAGGAATTTCCTGAGGTGATGTGAAATTTTCATTGTATGGGTGTTGTTCTGTGATTGTGACAGACAGTCAAGACATAAAGTTGCAGGTTACAGAACATAAAAGACTTGGGAACCCTCATGTATTTTACCATCGGATGTTTTGCAGTAGTTAACTCACCCTTATAATCATATCACAGTTGTAGGTGTGTATGTAAGAGATTCTCGGCACCTGTGTAACAACCTTGTTATCGGGATGCGTTGGTGTGTAGGCGAAATATAATTGAATATCATTCTAACCTAAACTAAGGATGGTGCATGGTCTTGTACTTTTTTCCTTTCATGAAAGATTGAAGTATGGTACTTTGAAAAGTAACAGCCACAAGTATTTCCTTGTACCCACACACCATTCTGATGCATGTTGACACTTTCAATGTTTCAATATTTATAAAGTTTAAGCATAAGAACGAAACCAGTAATCCCCACCTGGTACTGGAATTCATCGTTTTCCATGATTGGTATTGGTTCTTTTTGATTAGACTACCAACAAAATCTAAACATTGGAACATGCTCTTACTTTGGAAAAGTGGAAAAACACATTGTGCTTTTGTGCCATTTTGAAACTTGTAGGTTCTTTTATACACACAACTTTAAGAGTATAAGAAACTAAATAAAAATAGTAAAATGGCATGTCTACACACAAAGAAGTTCTGTTCCTGTAGTATTTTTGACACGATTTGCAGGCAGAGAATCACCTACGAAAAAAGTGCTTGACGAGTTACTTTTGTAAGAAGAGTTTACAAATGTAGGATGTAAGCTCAATTGAATGTCTGGCAATATAGACACAGCCAAGCATCATACATAAAAATATATGGCGTTAAAAAACATTGCAGACATGACAAATAAACGGTCTGTTTCAACATATCATTTCTGATGTTTAATACAATTCTGCATAAGATACTTGAATACAGGGAAAGCTCATTTGAGGAAATTTTCCTTCCATTGGGGCTTCTGTGGTTAGGAATAAAACCGATTTAATAAATGCGTATAACCTGTGAGATTTAAGTTTAAATCTCCTTTGAATACGATATTACTAACAACTATGTGGTGACTCAACAGATCAATTTTAAGTGACACATGTTTATGGTGCCTCCGATTTACTTAAGGAAACATTGCTTCGAAAGGTTAAGTATGAAACCTTTTAGCAGTGCCTTCTCATTGGACCATATATCCCTTCTGTATGAGGGATTTTATAGTTGACCCGAATCAGGACTACTTGCCACAGTTTTCATGCATGCATAGACAGTATATCATTAAAGTCTACATGCAGTTTAAAAAAGTCCACATCAAGTCTGAGAGGTAAAATGATAAAATATCGAGCATAGACTTTATCCATGTTTTTTTATAAAGGGTCTTTCTCTACTTGCTTAATTTTGCACAAATCCCTTTTTGTTCAGTGTTCTTATTTGGGTAATACAAAACTTGTCATCTCCTCAACTTAAGGTACATGAACATGTAGGAAAAGAAGTAGGGCTGCTGTTAAAACTAAATAAAACATATTTGAAACTTTGCTTATTCATTAAATTGCTATGGGCCAAAGATCTTCTGAGTTATTCTTGATGCAATTTGCCCTCAATATATGTTAAAAATGATAAAAGTAAATACTATGTAATTTGCTGGTTCTGAATCAATGTTTGGTTATAAGATTATATAATTGCATCTTCACAATATCTCGCAGTGTAGCATAGCATAGCATAGCACCGTGGGCTTGTTTTGAAATTCCTTTATGCCATCAGGATTGCTTTGAAGTAAGGTTACACAGCATTTGGTTGTATTCTGAAAGGCATAAATTAAAAGTTTAAAAGACACGTTAGGTATGATGTGTAAGAAAATGGCACGTTTAAGTGTTCCATGATAAACATGTAAAGGCTTGTTTTGGATAGGTCTTCAAGGAAACTTAAATGTATATGCAAAATACATATCCTCATGCATTGTATCTATCAGGATTTCATCATTTTATATGACATAAAATACAACTAAGTTGGCTTACTGCATTCAGATATGTAGTGTCAAGAGATAATCTTAATACCCCGAAGACTATCTTAAACATAATTTGTGTGGACCGGTAAAGAACCAAATTTGGATGTGAGCATTTGTCTATTACACAGCACAAGACTGTGAAGGATTTGTCACTTTGATCAGTTGTTACTGGATACATTCTTTTGATATGATTTTATTGCTTCACCTATTTTTTCTATTGTCAATATGTTTATGAAATAAATCAACAGTTTGTAGGTGGTCATGGTCACTGAATTTTGTCTGTAGCCTTGGATCTTTATCCAAAAAAAGATAAAAATCTTATTCATGTACTTTGTTGAATCAAATTTATCAGAAGGAACTGTGCAAACCTCCAGTTATAAATTAAAAATACTGTCATGTCGTTACTTCAGATGATTATGATACAAGGGTTTAGTGACCATGAACATTTGACTTCCTAACCTGTAGTCTCCAAGCATACCTTCGGTCTGCTAACTACCGGTATGACATGTTGGATTAATTACGATAATGTTATGGTAATGAGTCCAAATGACCCAGAAGCAATTATTTCATTGGTCTAATTCAAATTAATATTCATGACCAGTCAGTCCTGGTGACTGGTAAGATGGCACCTGTCTCTAGTCATTCTTTTAATGGAAGA
>JBCAUI010545392.1:0-10619 GCA_038406195.1 Haplosyllis anthogorgicola
TGTGTTCACAAATTTGGAGGCAGTTGCTAAAATTTTGAAGTGTGTTTAATGTTGAGGCAGACTGCACCATGTACATCAAATGCAGCATATACGGACTGAAGTTTGGCTCGAAGCATGCTGATACAAAACACTTTATTCCCAAAGAAATTTTCACAGTTATGTATTAAAGTTGTACATGTATTGGATAATCAAGTCTAAAAAGATGTACGTGCATGCACATTTTTTATTTTGGCAGGTTTAGAAAAAGATTACCTAAGACATGGATTAAATTAACACCCACAATGTTGAGTGAGTTCTCTAGTAAGGTTAACGTATCGAGATCTACGCCTTTAATGTGGATACCTGGTTTTCTTTCCTTACCGCCTTCTTTCGCACTCGTGAACTGAATTTAAAGGAAGCTGCATTGTATTCACTCCAATTTTCCACAACTAGAGGGACATAAATCTCTCCTAATACGTTTATGTCGACCTAATAGACTTTAACCAGACTGAGGTAATCTGAGTGTTATTGTTCCAGCTATTATAAGAGACATCTTTCATAATAATTGGACACAAAAATAACCTTTTCTCAACTTCTTTTGACTGTAAAGCAGACGTGTAATTTTGGTTTCAAATAGAAAATATGCACTCTTTTGAACACGTAAACATTCAATTGACACTTCCATGATGATGTGTTGAATGCAGCATTCAATGCATAAATACCTCAGTAATTCTTATGCAGTGCAATAATTTGTCAGGAAAATATTTGTTGCTTTGGATAATGTTCTCTTTTCTATGATTTAATCGCACTGACGCATCATGCTTTGAGCAATGGCTTGAAATGACCCAATAAATCTCACCATAACAATAGCACAACCTCGTTTATATGACAAAACTAAATCTTCAAATGAATAATAAAAGATTTCTACCATGCTGTGTTTAGACCGTATTTGTAACTCATCATTTTCTGTTTTCAACGTCAGGAATTTTGTTCACAACTGTTTGGCTTGGATAAAAAAGCCACAGAAACATATCGTTTTCGAGTGGACATGGCCATGGGGTGCAAACTTAATCACAGCTCTACAGAAGCTGTTGTGCCAATACTTTGTTAGTGCAAACACAATTTGCCAGTCACATCAAAAGCGTGGTGTCAACTGCATAAAATGTGTACTGTACCATGAAATGTGTGATTTGCTCACCAGAATAGAGCATTATCCGCCCAGAGTGCAGTAACTTAGTTGTGTTAGCCTCTGACCCTGTTTGCAATGAAGAGGAAATCACATTTACTTCAAATGACTCTTTCTGTCCAATCCATGGCGAGAATGTTATTTCCTGACAAAGAACATGGTGTTGTCCACTAGTAATCTTGACCTAATTTTGAGGGACATCAGCTGATTCCTACAACTTAGTTCTAGATATTCGGTTAAAACTAAGGCTGAATCAGCTACAACAGTGAATCTTTTGGTTAAAGTTGTACTTTTTCTTATTCATTTCATTATGATCTGAAACATTAGTTAGTAAACAAAACAATTCCAAACTATTATATTGACGCGCATGTAACAATTCACATGCGAACATGAATGTGCGTTCAGACTGAGCTGAACTTGTACGTAAATCATCAGAATACAAAATACACATTAAATCTATGGCCGTTCTGGGGCTGCACCCTAAAGCCCTAGAAAAAAGTCTCCATTTGCTTACGACAGAGAAGTCCAATGTGTCATCACAATAATCACCTTGTGATGGGAAAATGACGCTATTCCTAAGTTTCGTGATATTTGGTTTTGTTTAACTTTAGTGATGTAAACCCTGTTTGTTAACACTTGAAATAAATACGACATTTGACGCATGGATTCATAACCATGGCTACTAAACTATCTGGGTTTAGTAGACATTGAGAAATAGTATCTGGGTAATATTGACCCGATTTCATTGATGAAACACTGGTAAAGGTCACCTGGGTCTTCTGCTTTAGCATGTAAACGTCAAAATATAATTTAAAGAGAGAAAATTGTAATAGAAAAGAAATGGTTTGATGGAAGATGGAATTTGGATCGGTAGTAGGAGAATGAATTTTTATCAGGCCTATTTTTATCAGATCTATAATTTCTCATTTTCGTAGATGACACATGTTCACGCTAAAATCGTGCTACAATGAAACATATACATTTTCTCAATAGGTATTGGGATGAGAAATGATAAAAAATCAGATGTCGTCATTGTAGCCTTGAACAACATCTTTATTGTCCATAATTGAACCAGTGTTATTGGAAGTGTAAGCGTTAAGCGTTACAAGTGGTGGCACACTAGAGCATGTGTCGCAGATAAGTGACAATAATTGTAATGTTTAGACCAAGTAAATATGTACATGGAAGCCTTGATCAAATAATCACATTGGCAATATGAACTACTTGTATTACGAGTAACTAGGATTGACATATTTTCATGTTTATTTGCACAATAGTATTCAATACTATACCATGCCATAAAATTACTGCATGTTAAGCTTTCTGCCATGGGCATTTTTTGTAAAATTGAAAACGTCATACATTTTATTTACATTAATATACGAGTGCCGTCATTTGGGCAATGCTGTCAACTTGCATTGACCTACATTCCGAAGTAAACTTTCACAAAATAGCACATAAAATTAATTGAGTCATCAAGCATTTGCAAAACTTAATTTTAATAAAATGTTTCAAACGATTTTAAAAGCAAATTTATTCCTGGTATGCGTTCATTACAACATCTCCTTGCTGGAAAGATCATAGTCAATGGCCTATATTTTCGCCACTATTTGATACAGATGTGTCTCACTATTTGACAGATATTGTCGTTCACCTTGCTATTTGGGTTGACTGATTGTGGTTAGAAGAAGCCGCTATATGATAGTACGAATCAGACTAGGATGAGAATATGAACTATACACCGTGGATGTAATGTAAAACGGAATGGCGAGAATATTTTGACCTATTTTGACATTTCTCTGGATTCAATCAATAACAATACCTTGTATTGTAATAAGACATCGAGAGGTATCTGTACGAATATTAGATACGTAAAAACGTTTGAGCTGCGCACAGTTTAAAAGCGGCCACTCAACTGTACAGGAAGCACTATGTGTCCATAAACTTTAAACACGCAGCAGTAAGGTAGCCACAACTTTACCGGACATAGCTTTGAAATGACTCCAAAAAATTTTACTGAAACTTTATGAGTGAACATATTTAAACTTAACGTCTTACTTCTAATTATCTTCACTGAAAAGCGTAATCTATCATAAGAAATTGGAAGGGCAAATGATGTAGGAGCTTAATTTATCATTTCTATCTAACACTACTTTGGTCACTTCATCATCCAACATCGATTCTTCTCCCAGGCTATTTTCTCAAGCTGAAACTGGGTGTTCTTTAATACATACACATATTATTTATGTATAAAACACGCACATATTTCGAAGAGATTGGTGTGTTGTTGCTGTACAAAAATAGTGATTATCTCTGCTTTGGTTTTAATATTGTAAAGGTCACGGGTAATTGGCATAATTTAGCATTTTCTGTATATTATTTTTGTAACTTTGCGTGATATGTGTAGTAAATTAACCATTATCCATCACATCACACCTTTTGCACTCATTGTTTAACTTAGAACTGTTTTCACTAGGCAAGATAATAAATGGTGGAATACATTTTAGCCAAGGAAGCCAATATTATTGTGTTATATTAACCTCAGTCATGACATGATCCCTTACAATGTGCAAAGTGGTAAAAAAATATGTACCTTTGCCGTTTTCAGCAAATGAATACCGACGAATTGTCTGTGCCCTGACACTTCATCAGCAACAGGGAAAAAATGAACACATGTATTCAGTATTCAGTATTCAGAGCGGAAGTATTAAATTGCATAAATGTATAAATCACTGAATACCAAGAAATCCAAATTCTAATATTGAAATTGCTTTTAAAAATTATTATTATTATTATTATTATTATTATTATTATTATTATTATTATTATTATTATTATTATTCGTCTTTTTCAGTCTTTCTTTGTTTGCAATATAATTATTTACTGTACAATTTTTTCTGGCTGTGTGACAAATTTACAATGATGAAAGCAATAAGATTCCATTAACTAATAATCAGGCAAGCTCTTAAATAATGTAACGTTCCTCTTTCCTCTGGATCACCAAGGTAATTTGTACCCAAAACCCATTATATTAAGACATAAATAACATCTTATTACGGCGGCAATTACATTCCTCATTATATCTATGTTAATACAACTTGTAATGATAATCTTTCCCTCCTTTTTACACATTAGATAGGGTAGTTGCCGCTCACGCCAACTTTTTAGCTCATGAAAATTCCATTAATTCGGAAATGTTTGGTAACAAAAGGATTCCCCATTGTGCTATTGAACAACATTAAGCGTGATTTTTCATTCACCGTTGTCAATGTTCACCCTTTAACCTCCCTGAAATAGGTTCAAAACTGGATCTGCCGAAAGGTTTCAATAACCTAATCTCCTTTAATTATAAACTAATCTATTTGATGTAAGGTACTCCCACAGTAAGTACGGGTATACCCTGCACCGTGTACAAAGCTACTGACAGAATAGAAACTTAAAATGTAGCCGCTATTACATAATAGTCCAGCTCAAAAGCCTGACAGGGTGCACATGTTAGCTCTGGAGTAATTAATGCCAGCAGCTCTGGACTATCACTAGGACTTTACTAAACCGAAAGCTGTGACACTCACTAGCATTTACTTTCATACAACGATGTTAACTTCATAGTAAAGTTTACTGGATGTCAGCCATAATTTGTACGTTAATTATAAATTACCATTTACGTAGAGTGACCTATCGTATGCCGCACACAGTTTGGTAGCTGCTGTACCAAAAGAGTGGAGGGTTCCGTACGTTTGTTCGCTTCACTTTAGTTAGAAGAGTTTTAGAGGATGTAGCATCTTTACTTTGCTCCTCAAAGTGTCAAACTTTTAGTTTGTGATACACCTTTTGACCACATTAAAACTGATACAGGCTCTTCAGACTAAGCAGTCTACTTTCACTGTTACGATTGCTGTTGCCACAAATAATAACATTGAAAGAAACATTGCGCTTTCTTCTACGATTTCAGCTAATAAGGCAATTAAGTTTAGGTTATTTAATCTGATTCATTAAAAGTGACATTTTGTGATCAGGAGCAAAGTTCTTTAGAACACATTGCAAATATGTTAACAAAATGATTTCATGAAAACTGCAACGAACATTACGGTCATTTGTTCCATTATAAAGCAACCTTTAGTTTTAAAGTAGGTGATTTATCAGACATGACATGATGTAGAGGTTTGTGCCCCAGACGACCAATTTAGGCCACGTAGTGCTCACGTAACCCAATTATAACTGGTAGTCTATCCGGCCCGAAGAGACACTAACCTTGTTTACATCCCTGTAAAGGTTATGGTCATTTAATTGTTTCCGATCTCCATCTCTCTATCTGGGACGTTCTCTATTTTCTCGGTATGTTACTGATACATATCGTCAAATTATAGTAGTTGCTTCTTCTTTTCTATGTCTCCAACTTTCCTAATGTTCACAGGTTTTGAGCAAGTTAAGTGTTTTCCGAGCCCCCCGACCCCACCCCGCCAATCCTAAATGATATGGTACCCTCTTCAAAGGAAATTCCTTGATCCGTCACATTACTTTTCTAGAACGGTTGCTTTGATGTCAGTTACAATTATGACTTGTAAGTTACAAATGAAAAGTTAAGCTCGATAGAAAATTATATTTTTGTGAATTATGAGCCTTACCATTTTTTAAATACTCCTA
The DNA here is from genome assembly GCA_038406195.1 of Haplosyllis anthogorgicola. NCBI lineage: Eukaryota > Metazoa > Annelida > Polychaeta > Phyllodocida > Syllidae > Haplosyllis > Haplosyllis anthogorgicola. Next base: position 5,810 of record JBCAUI010545392.1, read on the forward strand.
TTCAACACCCCACCCCATACACTACCCCCACCCCAATGAAGTGAACATCCCAATTAGTCTATTCCGTTAAGATATCTCGAAAAACCTTAAGTGCGATAATTAGCAGTCTCCGTAATAAAGAACAAACCTCAAGATTCATTCGTTTAACAGCTGACCTGAACGCACTCTCATTAGCATGGATGCTTTACATGTTAATTGAAAGAAATCCCGATTAATACATGCAGTACTAATGATGTCTGTGCAAAAAGTGGTTCATTCTTCTTGCAGAACAAAAGAAATATGTGCATTATTGGAACATCACTGCAAGGTCCATTCACACTTTCACGTTCACCAGTGATGGTATATTTGTAATATTTCAGTAGATCAGGTCTTCATTTGGAAGATGAACGAGAGTCAATTTAAATTTTGCTTTAATTAATTCTGGAAGATGTGTATGTACCTAACCCTATAGTGTAAACCTGACTCCGACTGCATAACATTTTGATTGTGATGAGCCTAACGGACAATCACATGTGTCTTTCAAATCTATAATGCAATCAAAATAAGACTCCCTCCCATTATTTATGTTTTATGGTGATTATGTTATGCCGCCTTTTATTACATTTTAATCACAACCTCATAATGAGACGAGCGCTTCTTAATTAGCTGCACTAGACAGAAATAAAGAGCAGAAAGTGGCATGATAAATATGGTGCATCGTGTTCTGTTGACAATCATGATCCTGCAATCATTACAGGCCTATTTCAGCTTGTTCCATTGTCAGGTCCTGGGCAATTAATCTGCGACCACCAACCCAAATGCTTTTATTCTTAAAATAACATCTTGCTTTTTCTAAATAATGTGACAAACAAAATGTGTACATACCTTTAAGTATTCATTTCATGCTGTAATAAAATTGAAACGGAAAATTAAAATTTGATACTTAATTTGATAGTGTGATAGTTAGACGTTATTGGCTCAATGAAGGTTTTAAATTTTTTACCCCTTATTAAGTTTTAATTGATACTTTTAAAGATTAAAAAAACAAAGTATTTCTAGAGCTTCATTAGATTCAAGCAGTGAAGTCATAACAAAGATCGATAGTAATCTAGCTTAACAATTTTATCCAGTGTCATTTTATCCTGTCATAATAATTCAATGAAAAGTTCAAGCTATTTCAGAAAGACTGACGCAAACTAGTTCCAGACTAACCTCTTGATATAACCTGTAAACTAAGGCATGCAAACCTTAGAAAACCTTGTTAATTCAAAAACGTAACCTGTTGATCGTGTCAAAGTGATCCATAATACAAATCCCTCATGTCGAGACCAGGTCAATCACGTAGTATCATTTGCACATTAAGTAGATAAATTGGCTTATTTATAAATGTAACATTACTGATTATGTATTATCCGCTCTTTTGTTGTTCCTGCACCCAGTGACTACAGATCTGGTCGATTTTTTCTGAACACATAGAAAAGAATCTAATTCATTTAAAATCCAAGAAAACATCCAAACATTACCTAATACTATGGACCTGATAAAAACTGCAGAAGAGGAGATTTGTGAGAAAGTACTCTACGAGACAGTGGAACAATTTTCAGCCATGGATTATTTTATTGTGAATGTTGCAGTTAATAACCTTCCTGAGGACGGGTATATTTCAGTACAAGGATCAGTTAATACGGAGGTTTTCCAGAGTGCGTACATCACAAAGAAAGTAGACAGTTTGATCTACGTTCGAGAAGGGGTCCAAATAACGACAATAGACAGTAAAATAGATCAGAGGTATTTTTTATCTTTGAAATATTAGCTGATGAAATACATGTATGCGATTGATTTGGATCTAACGCAAGAATTATTTTTGTGACAAAAATAAGTTTAATTTTACCCACCCTACACTCACACTAACAATTCCACGTTAAGCCCGAGAAATTACTTCAGCTAATATATTTCAGCGTCCAAATAGACCACATTCTGCATTCTGCGGTCAATTACACTTTGAATAATGTTAATACCTATTGAAGTTTTTGAGGAAGTAACACATCTACATTCCAAAAGGGAAACGACCAAACCCGACTTAAAAAATCCGAGGTGAAGTTTGACCAAAGAAGACTCTACTCTAAAGCAAGTTGGCCACTAAGACGCAAAGTTGGAGGATATAAATTCATCAAAGCATCGTATGGCAGTCTGGCTTTATAGGCCAATTGTCCGACAACCTCTTTGCTGTGACCAAGTGGGCAAGAACTATCTCCAATTTCCCAATGCATTTTCTATTTACAGAGGTTAACGTCTCATATATCCTGCGAGACAACTTGTCAGATCACAGATATTTCGCAATTATAGAACTACCAGCTGGAAAGAATTTGCGATTGAGACTTGAATCCAGTCCACAAAGTTTTCAGCCAGGGAAAGTTTTCTTACTCTGGGGACTTCTTCACGTTTGATACTGAAGAAAACACAGAGGAAAATTGTATTATTTTAATTAATACTTTCCATTCTGTAAATAATACGAATAAACTTTTCATTTCTTGTTGTTTTTTGTTTAATTTATGCTAGTTTTTGTGTCAGAAATGCTGTTATATGTTGTTACAAACTAATTAATTTGCAACGGTAAAGGAAACTCGTGGAATCTGGTGAACTGGCAAAGAAAAGTGCAAAAGATGTCAATCAAAGAGTGCAAATTGTTTTGTCATTTAAAGCCACGGAAAGTACGCTATTATTTTCTCCATTTCTCTGGATACACTTATTTCCGATATTCCTGAGATCTCAGGAACATCCGAATAGAAAAGGAAATTCCACATCCAGCAGACCAATGTGCTACACAGTGGTTCCCACGAGGGATAATCTATTACAAAGGTGCCACGAAGGATGTCAAGATATGGAAATATCACTTCTGTCCTAGTTTTCTGCTTGCTCGCATATAACCCTGAGACCAGGGGAACATTACACTGGGAAATCAGTTTCTCATTCTCGAATATCTCGTGTACAGTGACACTGCCATTCACAGTTCAGCTCCCATATGAAACGTTGCATCTATCACAGGATATCAGAATCATAGAGATTCGAGTTACGTAAATATTTTTCTATCTACCACATCTTGTAGCAATACAGACTTAAATAATACAGTGTGTGCAAGTCAATGGAAAAAACAGAATTCAATGTATGGTTATCCAATGCCTTTATTATTTAATCCCCCTGTACAGAGTAAATTAAATGGCACATGACGCAAAATTTAAAGGGTCACCAACATAACGCAGGCAGAAAATTTCATTGTGTGTTTATACTTTTTGTCTACCAGCATTTGAAATGTCCCTAAATTCTCTGGAATAACTATTAAAGGCATTACGATCTTGTCTCTAATCATAACGTTCCCTAAGTTCTCATGGTTCTGTCTAGGTTACGTGTAGGAGTACATATAATTCCGCTACACCTATGAATAAACAACAAAACAGTATTTTGTTTTTGACAATAATCTTCACATCTACCCTATTCTCAGATTTTCAACATCAAAAAATGTTTTCGAAAATATTAATGGGATTTGAAATAATCGAATCCACATTCCAAGAATTCATTTACGGCTTCACTCATTCGGTTAATTTTCACAGTAGATCACTTTTATACAAGGGGCTGAACAAACGAGAAGGAATCAGAAATCAGATCCGGTCTAAAGGGAACATGTGAAGCAACCAAATTGTACTGATTGCCTGGGAATCTTTGTACAAATGAAAAACGAGCAAGAAAAAGGCGTTATTTTAACTGTGTAATGTTGACTGGCTAATATGCATGGTTTGCTATTTTTGCACAGCTTTACTTAAATATGTGTAATTGATGACATGCACAAATCGAAACATTCAACGTTTAAACTTTGAAATGATCAGGGATTACTGTACAATTAAATGTGGCTGCCTAGTTAACCTGAACAATCATTTAATCTGTTTCGTTGCTTTTAAATCTTTCCTTTAATTAAATTTGAATGTCTTTCTTTCAGTCTAGAAACAAATAAACGGACCCTAACCATCTGAAGTAATAACAAGAGAGAAATGAAACAATTGTGTTGTGTCAATTAGGGAAGGAACAGATCTACAGAGTCCAAACTTTACAGAACTTCATCAATCATAGTATCACATAACGGTGGCTATCTCACGAGGCTAATTGTCTGCCAGAAGTAGAGTCTGGAGCTAAGTATCTATCTTATGTCTCAATAATGTCTTTATTGGACATCTCATGTTAAACTGTATTGTAATAAAGAGGTGTTTAAAACCAAATTAGGAAAGGACTACATGGGTAGCGTGTGTGAGAGGTTTTCTGGTTATTGGACATTTGGTGTTTGTTCTAGTTGGAGGTCGTTCTGTGGGTATGGGAAAATGAAGATACGAGTTTTATACTAATGAAGATTTTATTTAACACTAGATGGAACCCGTCCATTGGACGGGAGTACAATAAGATACAGAATATATGTATGCACTATGTGAGTGCACAAAAATCATCCTCCAGACAGACCACCCTCCTCCAGGATGGCTCTGGCAAGGCATCATGGGATTGCAGCTCATTAACATAATTCATGTCTGGCAATGAGGACACCTCATTGGCTGTTGGAACGTAACACTTTCACCTCTTAAATTTGTTAGTAGTACTAGGTGAAACCTGTGCTTTGCACAGTTAGAGCATGACAGCATATGTGAAAGAGCAGGCTGCCCACATCCTCCCACTCATACACCACTGTCCACCTATCTCTGTCCAGCTTGGGGGGAAGGTCTGTCTGCTTTGCCAATTTGCCATTGAAGTAAAGGTGGGATTTAAAGTGATGTGTTTTGGCTAAACAGCAACA
>JBCAUI010545403.1:0-10618 GCA_038406195.1 Haplosyllis anthogorgicola
AATCTCAACATCAAACGAAAACAAGCTATTGTAACTGTAACTGTATTTAACACATTTTGAGCCTAAATTGGCCGGCCAATTTTATAATAATTTACAGGCTGGGCACCCCCCCCCCCTGTATTTAACACATCAGAAAAATGGGCTGGCCTATTTTACACAAATCAGCCAAATATCGGCCGGCCAATTTTATAATAATTTACAGGCTGGGCACCCCCTCTGTATTTAACACATCAGAAAAAATGGGCTGGCCGATTTTACACAAATCAGCCAAATATCGACCGGCCAATTTTATAATAATTTACAGGCTGGGCACCCCCCCCCCCTGTATTTAACACATCAGAAAAATGGGCCAGCCGATTTTACACAAATCAGCCAAATATCGGCCAGCCGACAATACAAGTAAATGTCCAAATAATACTCTAAAATTACTCCTCTCAACATGTCCATTTCAAAAATGGGCCTATTTTCCAATTTTAACCCGCTTTCAATTCCACTTATATCGATATCCCACTTATATCGATATTTTTTCCCGCGCCAAAAATATCGATATAAGCGGGGAGGAGTGCAGTAGGCACCTTACGGGAGATCCCTTTTCTACCCTCATGTACGCAATTGATACGAATTCCTTGTGGTGAGTAAAAATACATATTCAAGATTTAATGGTTCGTTAAATTATACTGTTCTAAAATAAAGCAAGCAAATAAATCTGTGCATAGTTTCGTGCATGACATGATTAATTATTTACAATTATTTACTTAGTTAGAATCCAAGTGCGAATGCAAGTACGGGTAAGTGTAAATGGATACACAAGTTTATGAGAATATGTACATATTCAGTTAGTATCAGGTAGTCCTACTGTAATGTATACGTGAATCAATATCCTCAACGAGACATTGCTCTACATGTAAGGAATGTTAAATCCCGAGCCTGGTTGACTTCATGCTCTTGTGCAGAGGATAAAAATGGCCCATTGTGACAATAGGTAATCGTCCTTTTGCTTTTCACACATACACATGAATAATGATAATCGTTCCCAAATTTTGGACATGATACTGTGGTAAAGTGCCACGGATCTCACATTCCTCGCGATTTTTCAGGTAATTTTACAAAGTATTAAAAGTAAATTTTCCATAAATTATTACGTATTCGGTAGTTGTATTGGTATGTTCGTCTCTTCAATAATTAAAGAAATTGAAATGTAACCATAAAGATTGTAACAATGTTCTTCGCAACTACTCCTAGTTTAAAACTCACAAACTAACTCTGTGTATAGTTACAATAGTCTTCTTACATATAAAATATCGTAAGTCTATTACCACCGAAAAGAAGCCTGCATATGGAAAGGTCAGTGTAGTTGTCTCGTCCTATCACCCATGTTCACACAATCTTCTGTAAAGTCCTAATGATGGCGCCGAGGTCACAAACATTTGACTGAACAAAGGACAGCTATCATTGTTATAAAAGAAAACCGACCTTGATCCAAAACTTACATAATATTAAGGTTGATTCGTTTCTAAGTGTTCTAAGGTGTTTAACATTCTCTGTACACGTAATGATATGAATGTAAGGACAGTATTGGAATTCCATACATTTACCGTTTAGGTAATATAAAAGTACCTAACAAGTTAATACAAGGTGTAATTATGCAAGGCAAAGTCACTTTGCACAGGCAAATAACAGCTCTAATTTAATCTGACAAAGAAACACTACTCAAAAGTCGAGGTAAAATGATGAGAACAATACATCTTCAGAAACTGCTGCCAATAAAACAGGTGAGCTTCCTTTAACGAAGGCAACATCACCGTCAAGGAAACATCACAATTCTGCATTCAGAAGTTTGCCGTATTTGGCATCATGACTTTTCTCCTTATGAGCGTCTTTTTACATTAAATATCATTTTACCTGATGTTTTGTAAGAGCGTGCCTCCCTCTAGATTTGTCGATTTAAGAAAAAAGAAAATAAAGAACAAACAAAAAGATGGTGAAATCTACTCCTTTTTCTTTAAAAGAAACAAACATTTTACCTGATTTTAAATTTATGTTCGAATCAACTTAGAATATACGATCCATAAATTGAAGATAAATTATCATTCGATATTTTACAAGCAAAATACAAACACAATAAAAAGGTTTTCATATGACTTCACATATTGAAACGAATTTGTATATGCTTATTAGAAATGTTCTCTATGCTCAGACAATAAGGCAAAATTGAGATGTCTTGAGAAATTACTCAGTTACCCTCCCTGTTTTAAGAGTTTCGAGATGTAATATTGTGACTGTTATATGTGCACTTTCGGTTATAGCTCATATTGTATCTATATATGTTTAGACAACGATTACAACTTCGTGCAGGGTTTTCTTTTGTTCCTACGAGTGTGCTAGTTTCCATTAGAAACACTGTTCTGCATGACTGACACGAAGTTGTAATTGTTGTCTAAATCAGTTAGATCACTTTTCTATTGTGTTCTAACGGAATTCTCCGAATCGCAGTGTACATACAACAGAGAGTCTTGTTTTGTAAAATAAATAATTAAATTTAATAAGCCATATATAAAGAGATAACCATGTAGATTTTTTACTAAAACCATTAAATGACCGCTACTTTAACACGCATTACAGACTACTAAGACAATTAAAACATGATTTGTATATGGCACCATTTAAATACTTTTAAGATGCTTACATAACCTAATTTAAACCAGTGTTTTGAGCTAGTAAACAGCACTTAAAATACTTAAGACAATAGAATAGCGTCAGTAAAATTTTCCATTGGACGTGAATGCACATAATGTTCCTCGAAACACTCTTTTTTGTTCCATCTCCCCACCGCTCGGACAGAGTCAGGGTTGAGCTTACCATCCACTGCTGCGGTTGCTCCTGTGGGACGGAATGACTTCGCTGAGTAGCCCAGACCACCTAGTCCTGCCATCTCGATACTCTTGTTCAAGATGCTAGCGATGGAGCTAGCGATGAGACCAGAGAACGGATAGTTTAGTGGAGAGAACACTGGTCTTCTCGGGTCTGGGTTGATCAATACCGAATGATGCAGATAGCATTGAAGTACTCTCACTGGGCAAACTTTGGTGTTTTTACTGGGAGTCAGAAACACGAAAGCCATCTCGATCTTTGTCATTTTTAATACCCATCAGATATATGCTTAGTTTATCCGTTGGAAGCTCCTCGTTTTCTGGCCACTTGCAGAACATCGAAATAAATGGTTCTCTTGGCATGACTGATGATTTCAGCTGCCGAACACGTTGACAGAACAGAATTGGGTCTGACGGAATGGGATGCAACTTGACAGATAAATTCTGCCACTAGATCTGTGGGAATCTCTTGCGGATCGTAACCATTTTCCAAACAGTAGCTGACGAATTTCCTCAGTTGACAGTCATAAGAACTGAGGGTCGCCGGTGCCCAGTGAAATATCATCCTGTTGATAGCTACTCTGACTAGTTTCGTTTTCTTAACTTTCCCGTCCATATATTCGCCAGGCGAAGATCCGCCACTTCTGATTTTTTAGCGGCTCTGGCTGACACCACCTTTTCAGCATTATCCTTGGATTTGTTGGAAGCCTTATTGGGTAAGCTTTGGATAAACTTACAAGACGGTAAAGCCAAGGCTTGTTGGGCCACGCTGGTGCTATCACTGTTGCCCAAGCCTTCTGTTGTACAATTTTGTCCAGCGTTTTTTGCATCAAAAAGAATGGAGGGTTCACAAAATTGTTGTTCTCGGTCCAATCCTGTTGTGCTAGTGCATCAATTCTGGATGAATAAGGGTCGTGGAAATATGAGTTGTAGGTTTGGATTTGGGCTGTATACTCGCAATCTGATCCACGGTATGAGGCCCCCACAGCCTGTCCAGCATGCTGAAAACTTGGGAGTGGAGTTGCCACTCGTACGGCGAGTGTTGTCTGGACAGGGCGTCTGCGTGTTGATTGTCCTTGCCCACCAGATATCTTGCAGACAGAGTCACTCCCAAATCTTGACACTCCATAAATATCGTTTGAATAATTTCGTTCATCTGGACACTCTGGCCTCCTAGCTTCTTCATATATGCCACTGCCGTGACATTGTCGCAGAGAATTTGTACCTGTTGATTCCTGAAGTAGTCCTTGAATGCACGGATTGTATGCAAAACAGCTAATAGTTCTCGGTAGTTGGAGTGTTGGAATGCATGTTTCTTGTTCCAAATTCCTGCTGCCTCTATGTTCAGGAAGTGACATACTCCTCCCCATTCTAGCTTGCTGGCATCTGTTTCGATCTGCAAGTCAATGGGCTTAGTTATTAAGGGAGCACCGTTCCAGTTGATTAGCGCTGAATGCCACCAGGACAGATCGTCTCAGCAGTGTATATAAGATTAACTCGTCTTCCCAGTGATGTTTATTTGCTAACACTCTGTACACATTTCTCAATAGGAGCTTCCCTGGGAGAACTGCTCTCCACATGGCTATGCACTGACCTGCAATCTTGGCTAAGAAGCGGGCCTTGACAGATGTGGCAGATAACGCCTTTCTTATGTAATGCTTGAGTTTATTTATCATTCATCAGGTGTTAGGTGAGACTTCTCATAATTTATGTGCCAGCCAAGATCTCCTAGAGTCGTTATCAAACAGTCAACTTGATCTGTGGTAGGATGTGGACACATCATTTGAAAGAAATCATCGATGAATAGAGCAATCCTCAGGCCGTTGATTCTCAAGAATTGTTTAACTGGAGCCAGTATTTTGTTGAAAATATAAGGGGCAGCATTTACTCCAAAGGGAAAGACTGTCCACACATAATACCACCCCTGCCAGAACATGCCCAAAATCTCTGGCAGGATATGTGTATGCCAACGTGGTGGAACCCATTTTCTAAGTCGACTGACACACATTTGTTGCCTTCTTGGATCTGTTGTGCTAAGTCAATCCCTTCCTGTGTGAATTTCGGTACCGAGATAAATTTGTTGACATGGCGACGTAATTTATTGTTCTTTTTTGGCACCGCTCTAAGGGGTAAGATGCATGTGGGTTTCCACCTGAAACATTCATGAATTGCACCTCTCTTCAGTAAGTTACTGTCGTGGGGTTATGCTTACGTGTCGCGGTACAGATAACAACCCGAGGCGTTACAATGACTCTACGTTTATTGCTTATGATACATGCATGAGGATGGTCTAGTGTGCACTGCCTGAAGGCGGGCAGGGAGCTATTATATATAGGGGGAATATAGGTCAAGGATGTGACCCTTGGTTAATGCATATTCATAGGCCTGGGCCTTAGTGGTGGGTGAAGGTCAAGGCTGACCATTTGGCTGGTAGCGGTGTGCTGGGGGTGAAGGCCGTGTATGCTGGTGCCATACCTAGACAGTTACCTGTTTCTTCCGTAATAAAATTCGATTGTTGCTTTGTGCACTTTGCATTTTCGAGCGAAATTGGATCCGGGTAAGAGGTAAATGGGAGTTTAACACCATACTTTATCCAGTCAAGAATTTTTTCTGGGGCCCCAATACGCTGCCAAGCATCTAGTTTTAGCTTACCCATTATCGATCCTGCTGTTGAAGTCTGGTGCAATATTCCATGGATTGGTTGTCGGGACCTCCTACATAGCCGTTGAACCTGCTACCGTACCCATTGAAGTTCTGTTTCCCTTGTTTCAGTTCGCTCTTTTTGTTGTCACCTGCTAATCTTGCAAGAACTACCCCTAAGAACTACCCGCAAGAACGCCCCTACCTTCAGTAGGGGATGTATCTTAAGTGGGCTAGCAAACATGTGTAAAGCTTGTTAAGCTGGGTGTTGACACAACAATTGGGGTCTTGGGCTCGCCTTTGTACTGATATGATAATCTTTAAACATGTATCTATGTATTTTGCTGAACCTGCTAATGCATTCGCAGATAGCCTATTATCCTTATTTATGCCTGTTTTGGAGGCCACAAACTTTAAGTCAGCTGGTAATCTTTGCCTGGAATAAGTGTCCGACACAGCATAATACTCAGCTTGTAGATAATCGGTCTGGATGGTGGCAAAGCCAGTATTATGGGAAGCCAAAGACCGAGGGGACCTGTGGAGCCGAATCCGGGGGTTGGCTGTGGTCTGAACCTGCCAAACTGATCATAACCTGCCCCACTGTTAATTGAAGTTACAGTACTCACTTTAGTGGCAGTAGCTTGTGTGGATCCACCAACAGCACCACTCATAGGAATACTGGAGGTAGGGGCGTATGCGAAGGAATTAGGGTTAAAGGAAACTTCACCATCACCTGAGACTGAATATCTCGTGTAATCATGATCATTTAGTACACCAAGGTCATTGCCTTGGGTGTGCAAACCTGACCGTGAATAACCAGGAGTTCCTTGATTTCCAGCCTCTAATTCATCCACCCGTTGATTCACTGCGTCAAATGCCCTCTTGCTCTCACTTTGAATAACATCTAGACGCTTGATAATATCGTCAACTTTATCTTCCATTTTGGAATGAAAGTCTACGTGTAAGCAGGCTGTAGGTTAATACGAAGACGAGGTTTAAGCGACACCGTTTACGCTAGGTTTTGCTGCACACCTGACCCTCTGTTGTTGTAAGTAAGATTAGAATACTCTAGAACGTGATCTAACCATTACTAGGTTATATATTTTAGCATTCCTTGTGTTAAGAAAGGCAGATCAGACACACTTCAGGATGCAAATAGCAAACGCTAAAAGTGTTTAAACGATTCTTAAATTAGCAAATACTCTTAACATTTGGGAGATCCTATGATTCGACAACGTTTTCGACCGGTCATAAGGATGACTTTCTCCGTCAATTCTGGCATCGTCGTCTTCTTCATAGGTCAACTACATGTATCAACTTGTTAATGAAATGTAATGGCCCTTCTTCGTGTCATTGTTGTGCATGACTTCTCCGGTGAAAAATTGTGCATGCGATTTTTAAGTTTAATACATCTAGCAGGGCATGCTCAGTGCTGATGTGTTGCTTTGGTTAAAGAAGACGATGCCTAGGCACTTTTCTACCGTGTGAAATTGGTACGGACGATAAAATGGTGGAGGACGGGATAGTCCGCTGCCCCTATGCGGGATGTGCGCCTGCCAACTGGTCTCTGGACTATGACGTGGTGGTGCTCTTTAGGAATAATTCGAACTAAACTTGGACAAACTCTTAGACAATCTTAGCTGGGAAGTACAATTGTAAACTGCATTTAATACACCAATGTGCGAATCTTAACTGCGATGAATAAAGAATAAGCTAACTTAACAGGGAAATTTACACTTTTCTGTACAAGGCCAACAGTAGTGTCTTGAAAAGGACTTAATTTGGTAACGGACCTAAAATTAGTCATTTACCATTATCTGTTATTTTGCTCATAACAGTACGAATTCCCTGCCTAAATTGCCTCATCTATCTAATCTGCCAAATTGAGCAGCTGAAATAAACAAAACAAATCTGGATGTTGTGCAGTGGATATTATTTCTCACCACATTGATCCTTTTGATCACCTGGTGTCCAGTGAATTTCATTCCAGACCTCAACATAGTTACCAACGTAGTAGTGGGTCAAAATATTTTGTCTTCAAAATGTAGACTATTCTGCTGGGAGGCAACATGACTAAGATCAGTTTTGTAATTTGAACGGAATTGGGACAATAATCGATCAATGCTTGAAGGTATTTCCTTCTAGTATATTTGAATAAGTATAAACTTTGTAAATAAACCAAAACTGTTTAGGAATTCCGGGAAATGCGGGCCTCATAATGGGAGCTCTGACAGTCATATATGTAGGTGGAATGAAGCCTGATCAATTTTATTAATCCATAAATAGGACATAAGACAACACATCCTTGGGGCAGGTAGGTGTCTGGCGATGACTTTTGTTGTGTAATAACCTGCCCTCTTTCCCGCCGAATAACCAAGCAAAGTCTTCCGTCAATGTAGCCCGTTAATCTAAGGACCTACAGCCAGTCTATTATGTTTATCCATAGCCTTGGTTACCGCATCAGTATAAAGGTCAACCAGCAGTATAAAGGTCATCCCAGCCAGTAAGCAGCCAGTGCTGCCGGGAACACACAACCACGCACACGCATATGTACATACGTTCAGCACTCAATAAAACCGTCTAAGGCAATACCGCTCGTGTCTTATTATTTCACCCTAGAGACAGCAGGGAGCAATTAATCTGCAGTGGCCGGTGCTAGATATCGCCAAGACATTCACAGAGACCACGCCACATGTATCAAATGTCATCATGATACCGAAACTTGTATGGTTGCTGAGTTCTTTTCCGATAGTACCGCAGTGCCAAGATTACTTTCGGCATCTCTTTCAGATCACAAAAATACTCGCACTGCTGTACCGACGGCTTTCTGCGCATTTGTAATATCATAGTTGAAGATGATTCCAGCGTGCGTAATTATGAAAATTGTGTTTGTGTTTCAAACTGAGAAAGGAAGCAAAAAGCAAATTACAATGTGATTAAATACCAAGGGCGTAAAAGTACAAATAATGAAACAACTGTCATATTAAATGCTGTACAGTTGGGACCAACAGATTTATTTATGTTAGAAAATCAATGGACGAAACTGAATTAATTGAAAGGAGAGAAACATTATCAATCCGTTGCATATGACTAACACGCAAACAATCCAGCAAGTCAGAAATACGGGTTATTTGATAATAGTAAATACAGTTCTGACGCGCAATGAACAATAATTCAATGGATGATTATTTTGTGGTCGTGTGTCCTCACGATGTAAATACGACCACTTACACCACACATTTGTCACACTGTATTATTGATAGCCACATTATACAAGACATTATATCAGAATTTGTGGTCATAAACAGTAAACGGCTTTTAAACGTATAAATTATTCAAGGTCTGTCGGGAAAACTGGAACCGCAATACTCGATGGTGTTTCCATGGACCTTGTAACATTCTTATTACGCGAATTCGCTTCTTACAGACGTTCAAGAAGTCGCAATATTTCTCCGTTTTATTGCTCCCCATAGTATTAAGCTTTTAGAAATAAAAGACATTGGAACTTGCATTAATATTGCATACCATTCAAGAAAACACAGTTGTGTGCGGTAACTGTCTCCTGCTGTAAATGATTGTACGGTCTCAGGTTTCCTTATTAGAGTTCTGTGCATAGTATAGTAAATCATAATACCCAAACGTAATTCATTCCTGTACACATCGACTTATCATATAGCAACCATACATTACCGGTGCCAATTTAAAGCTTCAGGTTCAACCTTTTTGTTAGATATTTGAAAGAAATCTACGCTTAATATTTGACAGTGCATATAACGAGGAACCAAAGCCTGAAGATTTGCCTTGCAGTGAGATATATCTAATTTTGTTGCGCTTTGTAGAATCATTCTGCTTTGTTTAGAGTACAACGTAAAAAGCTCTATTTATCGCATCTCATTTTCATAAACGAGTAAATATGTTTCTAATATGACTTTACGGTGTTATTAATTATGTACGTCCTGTCCAACGACATTAAGTATCAGAACATCACAAGATGGCCTGGGTAACCAGCACTGAATACAGATTGTAACGACAATGCCGTCTCATTTCTCTCATAGAGCTTCTTACCAGATATCAAGGATCCTTGTATGGTAGGTTTCACAATGGCATGCTACCAAGCTCATATTGAATGACCTCCAGGAACGCAAAATGTGTTCACAGGTAGAATTTGGTAGGATACTTGTGCACCAATATCACATTAATACATTATTGAATTCACTACTGAAGGAGAATAAACAAAAACTAAAGAGGTGACTCGTATAGAATTTAAGAGGACAATTGCTGACATTTATAAACAATCCACGATTCCTTGAGGAAAACATGATACTTGAAATGTGGAGTGAGGTGCATTTTAGGTTCCAATGTCTTTTAACCTACATTTAGTATTATCGCTACACAGGCGAACTACGCAGAAACTAAACAACAATCAATTACATCTTATGGATTTTTTATGTCCAACAATTTTATCTGATGGCATGTAAATATAAAATGTGTACTCATTTCTATATGTCAAAATTAATCATGGGTTCGAGTGTCGAAACAAACATCAATGGGCATAAAAAGGACACCTTCCAATATAAACTTGGCACAAGACCCTCCTGATTTTATTACTCACTGTTAATAAATATAACTATTTGCGAGGTCAATAACGATACATTCCATTAATGTATCTGCAAATAGAGAGGGAGGAAATGACAAAACAAGAGAGACTTGCAATATGCATATCCCCACAAAAGCGCACCATTTTAATTTCACTTCTCCACAGTTGGTAAAACAGGGTCCCTAATCGTTCCACCATACAGTGATAAAATATTCCGCCGTACAGAAACATTGTATGGTGGAATATTGATTTTCCTCAATAACTTCCCTTGTAAGCAATAATTCAAAAAGTTACGCATTTGGTATATTGATGCTAGTGACCCATCCGTGTGCATAACTTACATTCCCGAGGACCAGGTTCACCCGTCCCAGGTGACACCTGTAGTTCCCTTGCCAGGGGGCACGTGCAACTTGCACAGGTGTTTAGCATCTAGAGTTTATCCCCAAACCCATCATTGACAAACTACAGTAGCTTCAGTTACTCATTTATTGCTCCATAACGAAAGGTATAG
>JBCAUI010545414.1:0-10618 GCA_038406195.1 Haplosyllis anthogorgicola
TTGCTTTGGAAAACCTATCCTATGGCACATATAGGAATGGGACGTTTGGGGAAATTGGCTTTTGCGGGCTAAACTTCGCGCAGCGCTTGTTAAAAGGAATAAATTTACATTACATACTATGTACATAACAATTGTATGTAAAACACAACCCTGTACTGGGTTAAATTCTATCTATTAGAGAAACTAGGTAACACATGTGGACCAGTACGAGATACGAGTTGAAAACCCTTTCACACAGCAATAAATACTGCACGTAAATCTATTGTAACCCGAATCCAAAAGCGTTCCATTGTCAACTGCTGCTTCCGAAAGACACTGTTTCATTAGTCTATATTATTTCAGATGAAAGGGTACATAATGCTGCTACATTTAACAACAGCAACGGTTCTTATAACCTTGAAGGTCTGCAAATAATAAGCTTAATGATGTAAGCTCCATAGCTTTCTCAAAAGAATTTTGTCTGGCTGCCACTGTTAACATTACAGGTTTATTTATAGAATTTTATTAAGACTAAAAGGTCACGGAATATGTCCATCAGATCCAGGATCTTGGCTTTGTTATTATAGTCGGAACTTATAAACGGGGAAACTTTGATGTGCTTTCAGACAGTGTCGTTTATCATATTTTGATTTCATCCAAGTAGTTATTCCAATCCACTCAGAATCACTTAAGACTTTCGTTGCAGACTGATACCTTTTATTATTTTGTTATTTTTGCTAATCTGTTGAAAGTTACTTGAACGTTTTGTAATGCAGTCCTTTATATATTTCTATTTTAGTTCAAGTGATCTAGTTTTAAGGGTGGTAGGCGAATCCCAATAAACGAATGTCGGAGACATAGTGAACTATGGGCACTTGGACATCTGACGTACAAACCTTCATTACCAATAGGGTTTGTATGTAACTCTTCCACCATTTTACATAGATTTCCTCAGGTGATACACATCTTGGAAGTATACATATCAATGAAGAGGCTATTTAGCCTTAATGT
This sequence comes from Haplosyllis anthogorgicola, assembly GCA_038406195.1. Lineage (NCBI taxonomy): Eukaryota > Metazoa > Annelida > Polychaeta > Phyllodocida > Syllidae > Haplosyllis > Haplosyllis anthogorgicola. Next base: position 991 of record JBCAUI010545414.1, read on the forward strand.
GATCACGGAAGACTGAATGCCGCTGGCTACAGTAACACACACTGTAACAAATGGAAAGGTTCTCCTCGGAACAATCAATAATGAAATTGGTCCTCGTTTCTGTATGACTTCAACCAAGCAAAATGTTTACCCACTTTGTACACATTGTCCTTCTGGACATATTTGTCTTCCATCTTATCCGTTCATATTAATATGATCAGATGACTGATGGTCTGGGCAATTACAGAAGGCATATTTACTGGTCCACATCTGATTCCAGCTTAAACTTCAGATCGGTATCTCGCTGCAATTCCAGCTGAAGATTCATCAATGTTAACAAACCTTCCTCAAAAGTATCCTTCTCCAAAGAGGGCTGAGGGACTTTTACTAGCTGAAAAATTGCAGACAATACATACTTTTTAAAAGTTTCCTCACAACGCAACAGAATGTCTTCCCACAGTGTTCACTCCCGGGACTAGTTTTCAAGTGTTCTATAATACTTGGGGTGAAGATCCGAAGGACTGATATTACTCTTGTAGCCATCTAGTCTACCTATATGTAGTCCAGCCCCATCCAGCCAGACATCAAGCATTACTTTTTGTATCATCAACAGTAAAAATACTGTATCGGATGATTTCATCTCAAGTTTTCCCCATTTCCCTCGGCCCATAAATACGTGTGTAAATAGACAGGGATATCAGGGGGACAAAGTGGAATGTGGAAAATTATAAGCTTTCAATTATTCGCAATCAGTCATTATTCATAATCAGCTTTTGCTACACAGTACATCTTCCATTTCAATAAGAATGCTATTACTGCAACAGTTTGTGGATCTTTAGTATCCTAGCTTCATCTCAAACACATGTAGCTGTAAAGGCCAAATGTCCATTTTTCTTCCCCGCTATCCACATCAGAACGTGGAGCCAGAAACCGCCAAACGGCACAATACCAGCACGATGTTAGTTACATTTGCTATGGACTAGTTCTCCCATTTGACCAATCTCCTGAATTTATGGTCCCATAATACTGAGAGCGGCATCTGAATTGAAGAAAATGCCAGCTGCAGTAAAACTTTATGTAAAACTTCTTTTCGTTCTGTTCAAACAGAGCAAAAAACCGCACCAGACCCTATAACCTCTGATCATATCAGTACCAACAATAAATTCAATTTTCAGTCTGGTGCAATAATTCTAAGCGATATCCAATGCAATTCAAGTCATCTTGACGGAACAAATAGAATGGGCTGGCCAACGTTTTCTCATCTCTGCTGTGGGATAATTGTAACGTATTGTGCAGAACCAAACCCTTGTTCGATTTCTACTGTTTAGTTTATTCACAGGACTATAAATAACAAAGATAAATTATACTGTTGGTTCAATAAACGTATAACAGAAATATAAACCCATTAATAACCCGTACTGTATGTGTGCAATAAAGATACAACAGCTTAGAACGAAACGAGCTCAACATAACTATGCTGTCATGTGTAGCACATGACGTTGAATCGAGGGATGTCAGCTTGTGGGAGATTCTGAGCTCGAGCTACCAAGGTTAGTTTGGCTTAATCCCTCGTGCTCGTCCATTTTAAATGTCGATTTTCACTTGCTACTTTTACTTTTGTAGCCACTTTTTAAAGACTTCCCGTACATGTATTTCATAAGTTTGGTTTTACTGTGAAATAAAAAAGCTAACTGGATCGATTTCAATTTCATCTGTTGCTGTTTAGATGACAGACTAGATCGTTAAAATAACAAATTGTATGCATCCGGTTCTTTTCTGATTTGTTAACCAGCACTGGTGGGGCAATCAATTCAAAGCCAAATGTTAAGTTAGGCGATACATACTAACCAGTTCAAAAAATCTCAAACCATAAGTTGGATCAAGGAAATTACAAATTTACTAATAAGCTTGTACATCAAACCAACTTGTGGGCTTGCTGATACAAACAGAAAGGATCCATAATATGTCTGGGACTTTCAAAGGTTCTGTAAGAAATCTCATTAACTTTAAATTTCCGACTCTAGACAATATTTCCCCTTAGTAATGCTCGTGGTTTGAGCAAAATAACACAACCAGACAATAAACTATTACTTCGGGCACTCTATTTGTGTAGATATTACAATATCTAACATAATATTTCAGTATTATCCTAAGAGGCCTGTAAATAGAGACTGCTGTCGCACTATTACATCCAAAGAAAGTCCGTTTATGAAGTATGTGCAATCACAATGGTCATGGACTACAAAGCAAGGCTATTTATAACATTTCATGAAGTTGGAGGTCAAGGCATCTTTCCATGAGCTAAAACTTTCATGTCCATAATCTAGAACCGGATTTCTTACCTAAACTTTCTTTGATAGTCCACATTACTATTGCTAAAGATAGTAGCATTGAAAGTGGCGCTGTACCTGGGTCCACTTTCAGTCTCTTATCATTACAAATTCCTAAGAATAAACTGAAACGTGTACCTAAACATGTAATAAACATGAAAAGAATAGACTTTCAGGTCCCTTCTCGATACTAGATCGCACTAATGACACCTTGCCTTCCAATATTAGCAACACAAATAATGTACCGAATCCCAGAGACATGAAAAAAACTTCAACCACAATATTACTTGTAAATATCCTTGTACGGATTGTGTATTCTACGAAATGGACAGGAGAGTAAGGAACAAGGACGAAGTACTTGTATGCATTGCGTGCACGTTTGCATCACATGGGGATTGTGGAACAAGAATAACATCTGTGTCGACGTTATCAATTGAACTATTTGCCCCAACCTGTGTCTTGTTCTGTCTATGTTACGTTTGAACTCGAGAATCTTTCGCGCCAGACATTCTATGTCACTCCAAACAATGGATTCCGTGATGTGTCTTGTCAAACGTAGGATTGCGTTTCACGTTTTCATCTAATACGGCATGTTATGTGTAGCATGAGGAATAAACTTCGTGTAGAGCGTAAATATTGGACGTAGACGTTGGAGAAAAACACTGAGCACAAAAGATTTAACTACAGACCATCAATCTAACATTGTGTCCTGACTTGATAAATCTCTACTAAGTAATGAAAATAAGACAAGCCTAAAGGGGTTGAACCTATTAGCTACAGAAATGGAAAGTTTTCTGTTGGCAAAATTTTAAGCCTCTTACTTTTATCGGAGAAACTGCTACACGGGCAGGATCATATCTTTGTACGAAACTAGTGAATCATTTGCATTAAAGGCATGCCTGGTACACATTCTGAAATATCCAATTAAAGCTTCTGTTCACAGGGAGAAATGGTCATTACGATTGTATCTCCCGTTCTTACCACACAGGAAAGATGGATAGTCTTACCAATTACAGTCGGCATATTTACTGATCTCTCTTCCCTTTCATTCCGACAAACTAGTTATCATTGTATGATGATCAATCCTCTAACCAAGGGACTGAATGGGCATTAAGTAATATCTCCAAATGCTGCGTTAGCAACGGAGGCGATAACTCACAATTTCTATCACTTATTGGACGGTGATCATGATTTCGCATTCAATGCATTTTCTTATTAAATTACATTTGCATCCTTTGGAAGCGACGGAAAAGGACAAATAATGGAACTAACCACTAGGTTGCAGATTTATAGTTGCTTCACACATACAGTAGAACCTGCTTTGAGAAGCCACCTTTACTCACAACGTAAATTGGCCGTAAATGAAAGGTGGCCACACAAAGCAGTGATGATTTCAATGAGTTATCTATGAGAAAAAAATGAGAAACAAACACACATATTGGCCGTAAATGCCATATGGCCGCTGAAAGCAGTGGCTTGTTAAAGCAGGTTCTACTGTACTTTGCCCTGGTCCGCGCAAATCGTTCAAAGAATATGATTCAATACATAGATATTACTTGTGCAGACATCGGGTCTACCACTCTGTACTAGGGGTCTCAGATTTTTATCGATAATCGATTATTATCGATAAAATACTTTTATCGATTAGCTAACTACAACCAAATTTCAACATCGATTATTGAAGTCACAGGTAAAATACTATTTAAAGGGAACAAGTTGCTTGCTGTGTCAAGCAAAAATAAAGAAATAAATAATAAAAATGATTTGGAGATCCATTAACATTGAAATTCAAATTGAATCCACTTTTCAAACAAACTTTGAACAAAGTTTATGAATTCATTTGCTAATAAATCAAATATGCAAGAAAATTAACAAAAATAAGTTTAATTTATAATTTTCTCTTTTAAATACCACAACTTGATAATCGATTATTATCGATGAAATGTCTTCGGTAAAAGTCGATAAAAAATTTTATCGATTACGAGCCCTACTCTGTACCCATGTCGTCTTCCCAGACGACAAATTCAGTTTCATGGCCACAATAACATTTGCGCTGTATGTGATTTTATCTAACGTTTTTTGTGCCGATTGAACTGTTTCACACATACATTTAAAGGACTTAAGCTCATAAAATTCCCGTAGGCAAACTTTCTTATTAATCAACCTAACATTGCCATGCCTTGTACCATCCATCAGATCTGTTTACCAGAAGCGTTTCCATCTGGACATACCATTTACACGACATTCATTCTATTTATGCCAATTTAGAGAGTCTGAGATTAACCAAAGATGTTTAATTGCCAGGCATGTCCTTAATTCCATTTAATATAATTGTCGGCCATCTAAATGGCATTCCTGCATAAATTTATACGATTACGGGCAGCAGCTCACGAGTACTTTTCATTATTATGACCATCACAATAACCATAAATATTAAACGGACACTGTAAACGAGATGCATAAAATGTTGTAGCAATAAAATTCATTGGGTGAGCAATCTAAATTGTCTTTGCAATAATTTTATGGCGCTATGGTAGTGGCGATCACTTACAGGTCTAATATAAGGCCACTGTGTAATAAATGCAATCCATGTAGGACTGAGTGTAGCTAAATCTGTACCGTAATACAGCTGTAATCTGTTGGATAATTTATATCGCCCAACAATGATCATGTCGTACAGCATGGAGATTGATCTACTGCTCCCACACAGAGTCCCCTATAAATATTATATCTAACTGGCTATCGTTGTCTGTACAAATGTATATGAACAACGCACAATACTATTACACTGCCCAATGCAGTAAGACATGCACGTTCTCCAAGAATTTTTTTACACAAGAAAATCTATCCGCAGTGGAATTTCGGATAAAACCTTCTTTAACACTTAGCTAATACGTCCATTATTATGCGGTGACCTACTGATCTCATTACTAACACTAAAAGTTTTATGAGAGCGGCCGTATCGCAAATCTGTCAGAAAATCTGAACACCGGAGTGTTCATCCCTCACTCAGAGATCTACTCAACATAGTTGCCTCTGATTAGATGATGGATTAAATGTAACTCAATGCTTATCCAAGGACAGTAGCATGTGAAAGGCCAACAGTAATTTGTCGGAAGGTCCCCTCGTAAAGCATTTGTGAAGCCTGTCCATCTGACCTCCATATCTTCATCTTGCTAATCTCTTACATCATGCAGTTTTCCGTTTCATTTTCACCATAAAGGCGATGTTCCTCGCAGCAAACACCTGATTCTCACATCTAGCATCACGGTAAAATTTTAGCATTTGTGGTGCGAAACAGCGATAACAGTGAATATGATACCGATCCGCCTGAACTGAAAAATAACTTTCCACACTATAAAATCCGAATGTCACTTTCCTTGATGTTATGTTTAATTTGACAAATACCCAATATCAATCTGGAACCAAGCTGTTCGCCTATGAGCCATTTATGAGCACAACTCATGCGTAATCTATGAGACAATGACTTGCTTTGCCTTATAGATCATCAAAAAGTATTAACACTTGATGGCGGCAGCCTTTATTAAGTGTATTACTATAGCAACGAGAGGTTATGTTGCCATGGCAATAGACACACACAGGTGACGCTACTCTGATGGTGTAATCTGGAGGAGATATTATCAGCACTTGTGTTTGAGAGGACCATCTGCCGGGCTCTGGTACATGCCGCTTCCTCGTCTATTTGTCAAACAATATCCTGTCACCTACAAGAATGCACGGTTCCTCGACGTGAGGTGACACAGGTTGAATTGTTCCATTACACCTCTAAGTGCTGCACGCATTACAGACACTGGAGTAAGAACATTAATTATTGAGATGTGAAAGATTTATCTGGCACTGTGCTGAGACTCATTACACTTGAGTACCAAGATGAAGTTCGCCATCCTTCCTTGCAACATGATTAAATCCTACCCCCAAATTTAATCTTGCCATTAATTACACAACACCCACTGCGGTGCGGCTCCTCTTCCTACAGATTTATTGCTTCAACGGCACTATTTGTAATAATAAAAATGTCATTTCGTATTGTAACCCTTGATCCATCTGTTAATTAAAGAATAGAAACCGTCTGTGTCTTTAGAAGAGATTTAATAACAAAATGAAATTTCAATTAATGACAACAAAGGATAAATGTAAATGCTAAATAGGCCATTTTTTCACTTCGGAAGGAACAAGCTCGTGTAATTATCTGACAACTTACTCCGTTCCTTAGAAGGTAGTACTCCAGGGTTCTTCCTGATTCCAACCAGACACCTTTCTTGGGATCCTCATCCGCCAGAAATAGACCAAAGTCATTAGCTGAAATGGGAAAAAATAATAACATTACTATTTCATACAAGAAAGAGATTAGATTGATGTAAAAGGACATCACAACATGTCACATATCATATTCGCTTTGTACGCGATGTTTTTTGACGATTTCGCCTTTTCCCCATTGCTTATGGTAAAAGTCTCCCAGTGATTTCCTTCTCTTATCTAATTTCCAGTGTAATGAGAATAATGATTGGAGAAGATCGACACAGCGGAATTAATTACACAAATGGCATATCAGTAGAAGTCGCAGTGGCGGGTCAAACCAGATTTCGTTTCGATGATTTCACTTGTACCAAGTGTAAGGAATGTTCATATCAACAGGAAATCCCATTGTCAAACTCTTAACCTAAAACAAAGAGACCTCGCTCCTATTCAATGTCCTGAAATGCAGCATATTCAAGAACGCCAAACGCGGAGACGAAAACTCCTCGGAACAATTTATCATATCAAGCAGTCATAGCAACCATCTAATTTCCTATTTTCCGACTTGACCACCTTTACAGAATGTGACCACCGTACAAGGACAAACGGCTTTCTGGTCCGTGCCATCACGGTACGGAATCCTCCGGGGACTAATATGCATTACCAGCAGGCATTCTTCCGTGCAGAAACGGGTTAAACGGGATTGACCTGATTATCTGCAGGACAATTACCTCCCTGTACGGCAAATAAAAACTCCACATTATGTCCCTGTATTTTGTGCTAAAATTTATTATGGCGGAGCCGTCATTGTAAATGAACATGAATAAATAACCATAAATTCAACTTTTAATTGAGCATACTCCGTTTGATTAACCAAAGTTTCTGGTATGAGGCTGAAACATATTCGTTTGAACATGACTATATATGGCCTACTGTACACCCACTGTTACACAACTTGAAATTTGTACTGGTCATAAATGCTGAAGGGTCCTTACGTTACTGGTAACTAATGTAGTTTACAAGTAGACATTTCTTTCTACTCTTTTATTCAGGTCCCAGGAGTACAATTAATGATTGATGTTAGGGCGGCCAGAGCATTTGTAACATTAAATTTGCAGAATGCGGAGTTCAGAAACTTTGTAAGGAAAACAGTTGGGATTACAAGATGACAGCTAAAGACTAAGCTCAGTTGCACGCCAATTAAAAAGTTAAAGTACCATGATTCTGCTTGAATCTTTAAGCTGCATTAAATCACTGAAGCTAAGAAATCTAATGATGTCCGATTTAAAACCATATCCTTCCTTTACCTGTTGCAATGTGGTTTACGTCAAGACCAAGCAAATATCATTTCGAAATTGAAAATATCAATTCGGAATTCAAAAGGTCTAATATTAACCAAACATTTAAGCCGAAACTTTACAAACAAGGCCTCAGATACTCTCCCATTTTGTGTGACCCAGATTCGTTCAGTGTGACCTCGCTGGTGTAATGTGCCTTCTCTTCAGGACAGTTGTATGTTACTTTCTTACCTATTCTGACATCCAAAGAATACATACATGGTCCCAACAAATTAGAGTTTTAGAGAGATTCCGTATGAAACAGATACATTAGCTGTACGGATGAGAATAGGGGAGAATTAATGAAGCTGCCTTGAGGAACTGTGACGAGGTTGTTGTTGTGCGTTGTTCCACTGACAGGTAGGCTAGGGACGTGGGGACTGGGACATGCCACTGCAACTTGTCACCTGCCTAACTAACAGGAACAAACATGACAGGGTCAACCCTACAGGGCCACGCATAGACACCGCATTCTGGAAATTAGCCCTCGACTCCTTGTGTCAGCAAACAAGACCTGTTAATGAAGCTACAAGCGACCAATTTGGTCGACTATAATAGAGCTGGAGGTTCGAGGTCACAAGAGCTTTGTCTCAAGACGCTTGGCCCACTGGACCTAGATTACAACTAAGATCCCTTGCTCGAGGCATGGCTGGCTAACAAGCTCCCTTTTTCCAAGTCCCAAGCCACACCTTAGCAATTGCAGCTGCCACAAACAATTGCAAACTCTCGGAGATGGGGAGTTAGCCAGGTAAGCCCCGTTGCATCATTCATATTCAGTATGTCAGACGTAATCCCACAAATGTGCACCTTACTTTAGCCCGGGGTTCACGGGAGCACAAAAGCTTGCTTCCGCAGGACGTGGCATGCTTAATCACTCCACTAGACCAGTTCAAATCTCCACCACTACATTTTACTGGTCATGTTCAATTAATTTCCCTCGACCTTTTGTTACGCTTTTCGGAAACAATAGCCGGCAAATGGTCAAGCAGACTCTGGTTGGTCTACAAAGTTAGTTACCACTTCTCTCAGCTTCTCTCGACAGACTAACATGGCCTTCTTTCCAAATTCTCACATAATTACTTTCTTTTGAGCTCAAAAAGTCAACCACTTCACTGGGTAATAAGATGGCTTTACAGAAAGGCGACTTTCATTCGGTAACAAAGGTCTGACGAAAAGTGCTTTCAGAAGATCAAACCAAAGATTTATAACCTTCTAAGCCTTTGGGCATTTTATTAAGAACAGTGTATATGTTAGGTATTCTAAGCAGGCACATCGCCTTTTTGCCTTTATTATATCATTCAGGGCATTTGTAGTCAGCAAAGTCATTTCATCAAAATACCTGGCAAGACTCAATGGAATATAATTTATTAGTAAGGCTTTGTAGTGCCTGTTTAACAACTTTTATTTATTGACCCTTTCAGATATTACATTTTGCTTTGAGCCATTCCCTGAAAGCGACGACTTATTCGCCGTTATAACTACAATAGTAGTCGCTACTTTGACCAATTTTTTCACACCGGCTATACTGGGATGGAGAGTATTGCTTTAAACATAAGCTCATTTACTGCCTCCACAGGCTTACATGAACAATTCGTCATACTTAAATAATACTCAGTTCACATACTTATGGCGCTCTGGTATGATACTGGTGTGACAGCTGCACCCCAGGGGCACAACCTGAGAACATGAGACCACACTTTGCAAAAGGCTACCCCATGACATATG
>JBCAUI010545425.1:0-10617 GCA_038406195.1 Haplosyllis anthogorgicola
AGCATTGCTATTTGTGGGCAGTGGTCACACTTGATTGAATTTGATTGGAACAAGGAGCAATGGCTGACAGTATTTATGATCTAATTAAAGGAATCACTATTTTGATGAATGGTTTCTGTGTTATTCATGCAATAATTGTTAGAGAAAATGTATTTGAATAAGCAAAAAATCCTCTGTAATTTAAACAAAAAAAACGAAATAGCTTCCATCTTCACCTTAAGGGCGGTGATTTTTACATTGAGAAAAGAGTCGAAATTAAATATGAAATTTAAAAAATAATTGAGTTGTAAAGGGTGCGCCACACAGTGAAAAATTAACAAAAAGTGCAGAGGCAGTCTGTGCACTGACTAAAAATTAGAAATAAATTATTGTTTCTCAATTTCATATTTAATATCCTTACACATTTTTGGTAAGAATCACCGCCTCTAATACCGCTCCAAAAATCAGAAAGAAACGTCACCGATGTTTTTTCCGAATTCTGATAGAAGAGTGCGGCGGGTGAATGTAACCCAAACAATAAAATACAAAAGCCTAAGCGCGTATTCTTCTGTGAGCTATCTACTTCAGGCCTTACGGGTTTTTTTTACAAATTACAGAACAGCTCTATAGTTCAACATAGCAACCATTTGTTAAACCGAATGGGAAAGGCTGTCACAAATTAAGCCTTCTTTTTCTTCCAAAATAATAACAAATAGCCTCCCATGACAAAAGTTATGGTTTCTCATTTTGAAAGAAATGCTTGTTGTAAAAGGGATGAGACAAACTGCCTCTGAATTAGAACGGTATATTTCTTCGGTGGTCTGATTACGTTGTACCATGCCTAAGATGCTGTAAATATGTCTACAGTGGCGGATAAAAGGTTTCTCGATGGAGGGAGCATAGACTGGAGTTGTGATCCAAAATTTCACATTTTGTCACGCAAAAAACCCCATCCCCATTAAAATGAAGAAAGTTGGAACCGATGGAGAGGCGCACGTCCCTTGTTTCAACCCCTCGAGAATCCACCAATGGGCTGAACAATCAGCCTGTTTTTAAACTTTAACGGCTATCCTTAACGCAACATCATGAATAACGACCCTCGTATGCGTTATGTTGGTTTAATGCATCAATTTCTTGGATCAGATACTTAAATTTTGAGTGTTGTGTTATTTTGAAAACTCGCTGTTAGTCCAACTGCACCGTAATATTTGTTATATTGGTAGTCTACCATTGATACATTCACCGCTTTGCATACGGTAGCTGTCATGTAACTGATAATCATATCGTCCATTTTGCTGGAGACGACAAATATTGTAGTGCACACGTAAAGTTTGCCTTTCTTATCATTTTTCCCAGAAATATGGTGCCTTGCAGATGGGATGCCTGAACCACCATGACACACTGTCATTCCTCACAGAGATAACAGCCATCTCACTGAGACCTGTGCACCTCAGTTCAGGCTCTGATACTAAAATGGGCTTCTACTAACTTTATCACTTGTAAATGCATCGGTTAATACCAACAACGATACCAAAGATTTTAGCTTACAAAATTATTTATTGGTTATTGATTGCCTTGACACTAATATGTATTAAAATGGAGTATTCAAAGGAAATGTACTAGTCAATAACCACTGGACATTGTAGGTCACCCCAATGTAAGCTGCATGCAGCATAACAGCTGTTAATCCCAATACCCATTTAAAGGAGTAAACGCCAAGGTATGAAGTACTTAAAATCTTTTGAGGTTAAAAGTGCAATACAGCATTACATCCAGTGTGTCCAGCTTTTTTGGTGGTAACCAGCACAGTCACTTAGTCTGGTACTCCTATTTAGGATTTCGAATTTCGGACATGCTCAGTTTTGTGGCATAATCCCTTTTCATTAGATGGTTACCCATCCAAATATTAACCGAAAACTTGATTTCTTAAATTCAGTGACCAATCAAAAAGTAATTAAACCATGACGAATTCTAAAATCACCAGATTACACCTCAACAGCAAACATGATTCGTAGATTAACTCGGCGGCGTTAGGTCTGCCGTTAAGATGGAATCTGGTTCTTTCGATGATTTTCTTGGCTAAACACCACAGTTGGCAACTACACTATTTGAGAAAACGTGTAACTTAAACACTTTCTTTAATGTTAAGGTACAGGAAGGTGAAGTCCCTTTTTTTCAGAGATTACATTACATGGTGCATTGCCTGCTCCCACTGTGCACTCATGGCGCAACTCTTTCACATGTTGTTACACACAGTGACAAGTTAATTTGCCTCGGAACCATCTTCACAGCGGATAACTTTACTTAATCAAGCTTCTTGCTCCTTCATCTCAAAACTTATTGCCAAAAGGAGAGATGCTCAAAGCCTTAGAAAGAAATCTAGAAATAAATTTCGAAACGTGAGTACAAATATGTAAATAATAGCAGTCTATCGAATGTGACAATACTATTTCTAGCGTCGTGACGTTATATGATAATTTTGTTTTTATGACGTCACAACAACAAGACGTGAAATGTAGCGTTATTACGTTAAACAAGAAATAAGATGGCCAATTTATTCATCCGAGACAAATTTCTTGAGTCCTATCTTGGTGATTACAAGGGATCACCATGAAAGGTGGCTCTGTTTTTACGAGGGGTAGCAATACCAGCTGTAGTAATAGGTCGGGAATAAAACCCCTAGCAAGGCTGACACAACAGCCTAGCTGCTGTTATCCTCACTATGCACAGACCACATGCGTGGTACGAACCCCAGCACGTCTTTAGCAAAGAAAGACATATTGTCAGAAAAAGCAGGACACTTTTGCATCGTTGCGTTTACAGCATTTAAATTAACTAGAAACGTCGTTATGTCGAACGTAACGTCATGTGTCTGCTGAATGACGTCATAACCACGGCAACAGCAACAAGACATTTTTGTTTTGTCTTGGTTTCTATTTTGATGGTTATCGTCTGTTTCATTTTGTCTTGGTTTCTATTTTTACAAGTTTTTTAGGCGGATGACCACATACTCTGTCATTCGACAGACAATGATTCACCAAAGTTAACCCATGTACAGTGTACGTTCGTAATGAGCAAAAGCGGGTGAAAATTTCAGAAATGATTGTGAGGTAACCATGCCACCGACAGATCCACCCTGCCTTTGAAACCCATGGGCAGAGTCACCCAAAGTCCAAAACAGAGGGTACCAGTGACCCCAAAAATGGACCTCGGTCAACTGAAGAACTCACTCAATAGCAATATTTACATTGTCTAGGGGTCATTGTCAAATGTCAAATTCGTCAACCCATGGTCTTAATACAGTGAATAGTCATCCATATTTCCTCTTAAATATTTAACATTTCAAATGGTGCTGTTGGGGAAATCGATCAGTATAAACTATTGAATCTAGAGAAACTAGATCTACACGTATTGCCAAATCTTGGTGCCAGGTATTGACTTGTAATTGCGCTGGTTATAAATAGTGTTTGCCTTTTTCACATCAATGATTTTGAAAACCAAATGCTTTTTTGATCTTATTAGCGTCGACAAAGACTTTGTTGAAGAGGACAATAATCAATTGGGTAAAGGCCTTATTTTCCGTTGTTGTCTTCAAATAAAATTTGGAAAAAGAAAGTGATCCTCCTGACATTTCTTGTTCAATTGCAGCCAAATTGCAGCCAAAGTCATAATGGAACGTGAAACGGACTGTCTGAACCACTTGAAACTCTTAAAATTTCTGGGCCTATGTACCTTTTTAATGTTAGAGTTATTAGCACATGAAAACATTCTAATGCAGCACTGTTGTGTAATGTCTTACTTGTACATCTAAACAGGAAAAAACTTCAATGGAAAATCCCATTGGAGAGTTTGCAGTGGTAGAGATATATTCTTTATACCTCCGACCAGAAGGTTGTCGCTTCACATTCACGCACTTGGCTTGTAGATTAAATACCTGGATAAAGCCTGTTATTGCCAAATATAGAACCAGTATTATAGAATTAGTAGTATTATTTGAACAATATCAGTTACCTGGCTCATTACAATAAGCTTTAGTACACGTAGTGTGGGTCTTTGTGTTAGATTGTGAGATCGAACAAAAACCTATTGTTCAAAGAAACCACGTAGGAGTAAACGTTAATTAGAAAACTGTGTAGTGTGATTGTGCAGTGTGAACAACTACCCAATGCTAAAGTATACAGTGAAATATGCACTGGGAAAACTACTCATTGGCAAAAGTCTACCTGAATGACATTAGATACCGCTAATACAGTGCAAAATATCAATATTAAAGAATTAGTCGAAGCCTAATATGCTGACAGTAATAGTAGGCCTCCATCCATGTAAAATCGCTTGAGCATAAATGCATGCGTTAACTCACACATGCTCATGTCCCTACCCCATGCAGATATGCAGCATGTATTCACAACCCTTAACGCGTGTGATAGAATTTTCTAACGCCATTTCTTTAGCATAAGACTCATTAGCCTAACATTACACTATTAATGTTGTACGTGTAAGTTGATGAAAACGCGTTGTTAAACACTCTCACTAACCTGACTCACAGTCAGCAAAGAGTTAAAATCTAGTTGGTGCTTGAAAAATAGCACATGCATGGCACATACATAGTTATCCCAATTGTTAATACCCCTATTAATATCTTACTGGATATGAAATAAATGATGATACGTACTTGACAAACGGCTTATTCCTTACACTGGTAGCCATGACTCCGAATATGATGTGTTAAATTATCGTACAATAATATTTTTATCTTGCCAATACGTCTTATAATCCAGAATAAGTTCGATGCTGCCAAAAATGGTTTTCTTTTGGTTTTTAGACACCTGTCAATAGCATGTCATCATAGCAGATCATCAACAACCAAGCAGAAGTCTCTACACTTCAGTGAACATGTTCTCTATGACCAACTTCAGGCATGTGATCTGTCTGTGTCTCATTATCCATTTACAATCATGTGCATTTACCCCATTTATGACGTAATTTTTTGCCAATCATTTTTGGGTGGAATCCAGAAAATAATCTAAATATGTGTGATACACTTCGGAGGAGATTAGGCTGCGTACACAGATTGCAGGTAGGTTGTCTACATTATTACACATTTATGTGGTCTATGTCTTTGTATACAGTTGTTCTGATCGGATTTATCCATTAGAGATCATAGCACAATGTCACAGAATAATAGTCTATATGTGGCAGGAAACGGCCTGGGAGGCGCCATGCTGTCAAATCAAATTATAGAATTAATGGTAAAAAGAGACGGCAACCTGACACACGGGCAGCATGGAGTCTACAGGGAGGTTAACTTACATGTTTTATTTCATATTTATTACACGTCTGAGAAGAATTTTGAAACAACATCGGACTTAGAAACTGGGGTGGGGGCAAACATGACTGCCAAACATGTTTTACAGGCCAAGAGCAGGGCCCAAAATGGCGGCCAAATATGGTTTAACAGGGGTTGGGTGGTGCGGGGGGGGGAAAGGCAAGTTCCCCCTCTAGATCCGCAGCTGTGAAATCACTAAATTCTTCGGCAAGCACCCCTGAGCTGTAACGTTATATTTGGTTCAGCCGGATTCGCCGCTGAGGTTGAATCTAGTAATTTCTTGTCATGTATTACCCTAGCCTAACATTACAGTTTAAATTGTAAATTTAAAGCGTACACCTGCAGGATGGACAAAAACGTGTAAATAAACGTCGCTTGTGTTGTTTTGGATGACACAGTTTCCATGGGAAAAACACATGCACAGCACGGCTGATATACAACATTAATAGAACGTTTCCTTTGTAAAAGAGAGGCTGGGTTACGTTGCACATTTTACATTACATTGTACCGGTGAGAAAAATTCTGAAATCACCAGATTCTATCTCTCCGACGAACACAACTCGGGAACAATGTGGCGTTACGTTCCCTGCTGAGGCGGAATCTGGTGATATCTTGTGATAAGCGAAACGATACAGTTGGACACACAAATAAGATGTATGAAAAGGGATAGACAAACCTCTAATACTTCATACTGTTTTCTTCTAAGGCACAAATAAAAGAACATTGGTTCCATTTTAACTGCATTTATTCATTTTAACTGTATTTATCAAATTAGGTTTTGCTTGAAATATTTTTGTTGTTTTACCGGAATTTATACATGATACACCTTGCGTTTTCATAAACTTAAATGACCACCCTTAGCGCAACAGCATGAATAACTGCATTTGTTATGTCTTGGCTTATTACTTAATGCTAAAGAGTGGCGTTAAGTAATAAACTAACATAACGCAATGCTTAACGCATCCAATTTCTTTGAATAGGGTGCGTCAAATTTTGAGTGTTTTGAGGTCATGAATCAGCCCTGTTCAATATTTTGAACATTTTGGTCCCCTTCTCCATATTACCACCCCAAAATGTTTATTTACAAATGTCTTTTTCATCAGATACAAATTGAATCAAGCCACCTACAAGTCAGGAGTGTCTTGCATTTACCTGAGGAGAATAGGAGTTTAAATCTATTTGGGTCGATTCTTCTTGCAAATCTCTGAGGTGTCTAGTACAGAGAGAAGGATAAGACTGTAATAAGGCCTCACTGTACCCTTTGACTGGATTTTTATCTGACATTTTTTTGGGCTACATCCGTTGCAGCTTGATTCCCAAGTAAAATGAAGCACAAATCAGATTATCAGCTTTCCGTTATTCGAATCACGTATCTCGGACACATTTTCTGGTCAGTCAGATGATCATAATATACATAACGGGCCATCAAAAGAGAGGCCAAGCTACACGTTTTCTCCGTACCTGTATGTGTACGTTTACTACGGTACAGTTAAAGTTGTAATGTTAAATCACAGAAATGCATGATGTTTAATCATCAGATTGACCTCAGGGACGAACATAACACTACTGAGTCGAGTTTTTCAGAAATTAGCTTTATTAGTGAACTCCCATGTGAAATCGATTTTTTGGTTACCACAACTTGATGAAAAGTAACAGAAACTTTTACGTCATCAAATTTTTAGTGGCCATCTAATCAAAAAAATTAGTAACTAGTCTAATTAGTGTAATTAGTAAAGCGAATTTCCGAAAAACTAGAGTGACTCGGCTATTACTGACGTGGAATCTGGAATCTTCTTCCAAGCACAATTTGACGTAAAACGTGTAGCTTATTCTCTCTATTTGTGGGTCACTCAGCTGAACGGCATAACGTCCCATCTTAAAGAGAAGCAGTACGGATCAACATGTCCTCGGCATGACTTCACCCATCAGATAAAGTACCGCATCTAAGTCATGTGGACCTGACACCGCATTACCATCTACTAAACTGAAGGACTCAGCATCTAAGATGACCATAACCTGACCAATCTGTTTTCACATCGTCTGACGAGAATTTAAAATCTGTACAAATCTGTTCTGATTGGGAGAGATGGGGCAATTCACTCTTAAATGAAGTGTTTATTTTTGCAGAAAGAGACAGTACAACTTACCGAAATAAACAACTTATTCATCAATTTCAAGACCTCCTTCTCCTTCTTGTGGCATTCACGACTTTAATTCCCCCCTTTTGCTCTGATTAGGATTTTGTTTACGCACATAAAACTTTATACTTGACAGTGCATAGTGGCTCCTTAGGGTGACATTACAATTCTCAGAAGAGGTGCACACACGCCTCCCTCATGCCTTCAGATATTCTGATATTCTGAGAGTTACACGTACGCGTGACAAGAATTTTTAAACTACAAGATTCCACCTCATCAGCGAACGTAATACAGCAGTGTTTGCTGCCGACGTAAAATCTGGTGACTTCGTGTGACGTATTTTCATGCCTTTACAATAACAGTTCAGAACAACGTTATTTTAAAGGTAGACGTACAAGTTTGAAAAATACGTGTAGCTTAACCTCCCTACTCTACCTGTCTCTCAATTCCCATGCTACTTGTCATCCATTACAGAGATAACAGCAGTAACATTAAAGTGAACCCTTTCCATCATATATATTGCTGTTAAATAACCAAAAAGTGCTTTACAATAAGCCTGTGAAATCATCTCTCCATTCTAAGAGCAGATTGTTCCTTTACGAAGGATGTGAAAATGTGGTTTCGGTTATTGCAGTACAGTTTAGTGGTTAGCATGAAGTGCTGCTATGCACGAGAACCAGGTTCGATTCCCAGACAAGGTAGAGATGATTAACAGGGTCTCAGTAGATTAAAGCCTCAGCAGACGAGGGTGTAAAATTGGTACCAGTGCTGCCCTATGCAGGCAGGACAGGATGTCCTTTAGGGGTGTAGAACTTTCCCTGATCATTTATGACGGTTCGTTTGGCGGATAAGTAACATCAAGGTTGGGCGAGTTCTCAGTGATCAACCTATTTTCACACTGCAGGCTGGGAAGTTGAATGTAAACCGCATTTAATGGGAAATTCGCTCAATATCTACGGTTTATCAAGTGTGATAACTTTAACTTCAAATTCTATGTTAATAAATTATGACTTGTAGGAAAAAGAGAGAGATTGAGTTCATAGAAATCTTCCATAAGGATAGCAAATCGATGTGGAAGTTGCTTTGGGCTATTTGCTCAAAAAGCTGCATGGAATTGAAATCCTCCATTACTCTGCACATCACTTTTTTATTCATACTGAAAAAAAGTCCATGATTCAATCTGACATGAAAGCCAAAAAGCCGCATAAAAGTACTAACTTGTTTTGACTTCACATATTCAGCTGTTTAGAAGACATTTTTGAGATCGGTGATCAAAACAATAAAAAATCTAAAAGAGTTGGCAATTATTTTTTATTGCTTCTTGTCTCTCAAATGTGAGAATGTGACAACACTATTTCTAGTGTCATGTGGTAACGTGGTAACGTTTTATTATATGACTTCATTATGTGCTATCATCTTAGATGACCGAAAGTTTATTTTTAGGCCGAAGACCACTTGGTCTTTGCGAATTCTATTTGAAAGACAATAAAAATTTACTCTGCTGTTTTTTTTCTTTTATTTTTGAGTAGAGTTGATCAAACTGGCAAATAATTTTTCCCGAACAATGTTCGACAGGGCGACAGAAAGAATTACAGATTTTGTATTATTTGGGCTCAGATTCAATTCTTTTTACAACTCCTGGTTTCTGGGAGAAGCGGAAAACGCAATTCAACAAATAAAAAAAGTCTGGCCTAACCCTCGAAGAATTCTTACACCCAACTGAGCACTGTGGCAAGCTAATTTGGTTCTGATCCATCCGTGATACTGTATTTAATTGTGGTCTCTGCATTATATTGAGGAGCATAAGGAAGTTCAGATTACACAGTAGACCCAGGTCCGAAGCCAATTTCAACAGTCACTGCTTTTACACATACAGAATATATCACCCACAGTGACTTTTGCAGCATTACAAGACGAAGCAAGGAAGCTATTTGTTCAAAGCAAGTTGTTTCTGTAGTTAGACATGTTTTTTTATTCGCTTTAGGTACAATGTACATGCTGGGACCACAAAACAAACTGGAAAATAAACGTTTTGAGAATTCACGGGGGCATCATTTTTGTTTGATTATTATGGACTAAGGTCCATTTTATAGGGCCACTGGTACCCCCTTTTCGGACTTGATAACCAATCTGCTCCTGGGTTTCAAAACCAGGGTGGCTCCGTCGCTCGTGTACTAACTCACTTGCACCTCTGATTAGCATCCGCTTTCTGCTTAACAGTAGCGCACACTGTACATGTGGGTGTCAGCAGACAGCCAGCCACATTCTGACGTACATTTTCACGAATACATGCATCTCTGCTTGCACTACTTTGTATTGGTTTACAAACTTAAAGTTCTTAATGAATGCAATTATTAGGATCAGTGAGTCTACTGACATGTCATTAATGTTCCTTGTCACTGTAATCAAGTACATTGTCCACTTCAATGCCCAGTTAATCAATTATTTTGAAGGTCATTCAAAGGTCACATCAGGGATAAATGTCACTTTACTGAAAAGATCAAATAATCACTCATGAATTGTTAAATGCACCTATTCCATTGAAGATGTATGATTAATTATTAATACATACATTGATAAATCTGAGTCTATTCCTGTTAAACTAATTGTGTCTGTAAACATGAAAGGATGCTGTTGCCAACTATTTTGTAAATGTGATGCACTAATCATTATTAGGGAGGTCAAGCAGCCTGTTTCGTTGTACATACACGTGTACGTTTGAAATGGCGTGGTTTAAAATGAGGATGCGAAGAAAATCACTTGGAATTCTTTTGTTCCAGAAATTCAAAACTTACTGTGCTTTTCCTGAGCGGCTCCTTGCAGAAAAACTTCTAGCTTGGCTTATTTTTAAGAACAAATCTGAAAGATCACATTTTTGTATTATGCATTTAAATCACATCTCAGTAAACCTTCCGTATTTGGCTTATTCATATTAATAGAATCTCTCTTTTGTAACAAGTAGGTCAATTAATTTGCTGTGTGTAAAGAATTTTTGTCTTATTCCTGAGCCATTTCATTTAACCAAATTTGCTTTTGGAGCTCTTCCACTTCATCACATATTGAGCTGCAGACCATGAAACCATTTGTTTGGGTGAATATTGTAAAAAGACTAGAACGACAGTTCTAAGACTTCGTATATAGTTTATTAACTCTGGTACAAAATTACATGCAGTC
>JBCAUI010545436.1:0-10616 GCA_038406195.1 Haplosyllis anthogorgicola
GTTTTACTATGTTTAGTAAAATACTAAATTCAGTAATTTACCTATCAGTAGTAAGTGAACTGATACAGTTGACACTAATTTTAATAGGCTGTCTATTTAACCTAATTAGGCCTAATTAGGTGGACTTACACAGGTTAAGCACAAATTTAGAAAAACTTCTATTATGGCAACAGACCAGTGTCGCGACGCTTAAATTTTACCTGTTGTCAGTCGGACACTACTTGTCCACACGAGAGTCAAATGTCAGACAATACTGATCATTCCATAGTTGTTAAAATGTGCACTTTTATTGAAACGAGGCTGACATTTTATTGTCACCACATCTAGTATTCAGCTGTAACTGTAAGATCAGTAATGTACACCGATACCAGTGTACCACATTGTCATTGTGTCGTAAAAAGTTTCTGAATAATTCTGTTACAGACTTTTGTAATCTATTATAATTCCCGTTTTTGGACCGACTAGTCGACACTTAAGACTTGGTGTCGACTGTCGCCTCAATTCTTGGCTGGCCGACTTGTTCGACAAGTCACTACAACACGTGTAACAGAACAAGAATTATATCCCTTTCTCCACGTGGAGGTTTTCAGTAATGATTCTAACCCTGCCAAAAAAAATTAACTTTTCTCTGTTTGTAATTACTAAGTTTAAAATACTGTTTTCTATCAGCAGTTTAACGAAATTCTAAATTTATCAAATACAATACAGTTTTTTCCAAATTAATTTTCCTGTCTAATTAGGCTAATTAGCCAAAATCTTCGGACAATTTGATAAATGTAGTACTGATAATAAACTATTTCCTGAAATCTAAATTATTGATATTCTTAAAACCAGTAAAGTCCAGTTAACAGTATATGTACTATCTCTAGTTACGGTGAAACATTAAAACGTTACATAAATATCTAGGTAGTAAGTTACAAAGTCTACCTTACAAAAAGCAATTTAAAAGTTAAAAGTACGTGACGGCGTGCTGAACTGCAACGGTAAAGCAAAGGAATTTTCCGTTGCCCCGCAATTGTGGCAGCACCTGACGGGCAATAAATCCTACTGAGAGCACTTTTCGCTGTTGATCTTGAAAGGTTTATTTAATGTTTAAATAGCTAATTTTAGTTATGTTACTCGCAAATAGAAATTATGATCATTTTCTGTTCATGCGAAAAGCACAGTGTGCACTTTAAGGGTCTCTACAGACAGCATGTATGTGTATAAGGGTATGTAAGGAAGATGGAGAAAATGTCTAGATCTAATTGGATTGATTATGCTGAAAAAATTAATAGATGGTATAGACGTACATCTATATCTGAGGCGCTTACATAGAGCAGAATGAAGACCATTTAAGCCTATGTAATAGAGCTAAATGCGCTTGCATACCCAGAGCAATGTACTCATTTAGATCGGCAAATAAATTTTAAAATAAATAAGACTTTGCTGGGAAAGACGAACATAGCAACAAAATGTCCTAAGAAATACTACCAGCTTCCTTAAGGACATATAAACTTTCCAGATTTTATACAAAAGAGTTAAGCAAAACATCAGAATTCAAACTGTAAATTATCCATGTATTTTTTCAAAACTGAAATATGTCTGTTATTTCAAGTTGATGATTCAAACAATGTAAACCAAAATTATTGAATTGCACATTTCTTTTCTGCTTTTATGCTGAAATAGTTTGAAACAGAAACATTGAATTTATACACCCAAAAAACATCATGATACTTGCACATGGAGAGAATTGATGATCTTTTACTGGTTTCAAATCAGTGCTGCTTTGTTCAACTAATTTGACATAAAGATAATGTTGCATATGTTGTAAGCAGAAGTTTTATTATTAGCGACAAGCCAGAACATTTAAAAAATATTTGGATAACATACTTTTTGTATTGCAATGGAAGACAGTTTAGTCACTTTCGATTTCAATATTAAAGTTCGCGCAGCTATTAAAGCAAACTAAAGTACAGAGTAAAACTCCACTGTACCATAGGTTTATGCACCTATGATTGTAACAACATTTTTAGAAATGTCTTTCCATTGAGTTGAAATCCGGATAACCTGAAAATTATTTGCATGCTTTTCGGAAACAATCATTCATACCAGAAAGTTTCTTTTTTTCGAATCTCTTATTCTATCGAGATATTAAGCTTCAGCTCCTGAAATTCCTATCAATTAAGAAACGTACTGAACAAAAGAACGAGCAACAGAATTCCATGCTGTGTGTTTGAATTTCTATTGTTCCTAAACTGATAGAAATTTCACCTTTGGTCTCAGTAAAACAAAATGATCCTTGTCGCTTTCTCTTGAATGGGCTCTAGGGATTTATCTTTATGTTATTATTAAGCAAATTCCAAGTGTCTCCGACATTCAGAACGTGCGGGCCACCCTCTCTTTAAAACCGACAAGTTTACAGTCACCTCTTAGCAAAGGCTACAGTTGCCACTTGCTTTATAGTAACGTTCTAGCATGTCTTCATTAAAAACAGTTCAATTAAAATATTGTTCTAGTGGAGACCAGCCAATTTTCAACAGTCCGAAAATGTTCTATGGTGTTTAGTTGATAGCTTTATGTATGTACTTTATTTCCACATAAATTTCGTAAACCGTGAACTTCATTTTGTTACAGATAGAAATATGAAACCGTCGGCTACCAAGATGACAATAGTTCCATAACAAGTGTGTTGACCCAACTTTGAAGAATATCAACTTGAACAATTTACCAACTTGACGATCAACAACCCCTCTCATTGAAGTTGCCAGTTTATTCTACAATATATCAGCATGTGTAACGAAGTATTCGAAATTATTGTACTTTCCAAACAAAAAAATGCTTCCAATGACATTTCCTTTAATTCGATTCAAGATAACCAATTTCTGTTTAAAATTTATTTGAGCCAGACAGTGTTATCTAGACACTGATAATTTTCAGACTCTTCGTCAATGCAACTATATATTCATATGTTCAATAAGGCAACTTGAATCCAATTTTTTACAAATATGTACTGTTTTGTCCGTAAATATCACCTGATAGCTCCCGAAGGAAAAATCAGGAATATTTCCCGAGGGGGACCGCGGGTCTATTCTATTATTATTATTCTTTTAAATATCACCTAAAACAGAAAGTAAGGATGAAAGTTTACACTTTTGCCATCTCGCCGGGATCCTGCGAGAATCTGAGAGATTATCTCGCAGGTTACCCAAGACGCCATGTTTATTAGGATGTCATGATAAACATGGCGACCATTTTTCCCACCACAAATCCTGCAGCAAATATGAAAATCATAAAAATTGTAATTTAAGCTTTTTTATTTTAATGAGTAGTGTATCAGTTGTAGAATGGTAATTACATCTTATGCAAACTATATGTTATTTCCAATAATAAACAAAACATTTTATTTTGAACATTTAAGATTTTCATATTCACTGTGGGATTCGTGGCGGGAAAATGGCTGTGCGAAGAAGATGCGTAAATACGATGGGTCTCCAGTCTGGTAATCAGAATGTCCAGACTGGTGGTAATCAGAATATCCAGAGTGGTCTCCGGTCAAATGTCCAGACTGATCTCCGGTCAATTTTGCCATGAGCACGGACCTGTGAGAAACCTTGGTTGTCATAGGGATCAAAGCCTGGAAAATATTAAAGGCCTTTCCCGTAAATATTCCCTGATATTAACGGGCATGTGCAGGGGCGGATCCAGGATTTCCCGTTGGGGGGGGCACCCGGCCCGTTGGGGGGGCGCCACCCCTATTTTCGCCCAAAATTTAGCAGAAAGTGCATGTAAACAATGAAAATTTGGGCCGTTGGGGGGGCGCGTGCCGGCCCCCCCCAGATCCGCCAATGATAAGGGGGGAGGGTAAAATTGATTGGTATTAACACAAATTATAGTCCTGTGACTAGAAGATAACCCCGCTCATACACCTACATAAAATAGATAATTTGGCTGCCCCATTTTCGATAAAAACAGAAGAATATATAGCTTTTGCCAATTCATTACTCTTAAACTAATTAAACTAATTATATACCTTTAGTTAGACCAAAAAACTGTTATTTTTGTAAACGTCTTCATAGACTTCTTCTTCTCACAGATTGGGACGTCACCAGACACGTCATTTGATTTGGCGTCATGGCAACAAGCTTTGCGCTGTGAAGCAGCTCCTGAAACTGATTTCATTTTGGGACAATAGAATTTCATTCTGTGTCTTTCACATAAATATAGGCACCTATTGCTCTTAAAATGAAAGCCGTAAAAAGACATTTCAATTCAGATGTTCCTATCCATAACATATTGATACTGCTTCCATTTAGAATCTAAGGTAGATGTCAGTCTAATTAGTTTTGGTGCCTTGCAAAACACAAAACAGGACACATCCTAACAGACAATGGGTAGTAAAATATATCATGCCCTGTGAATAAATGAAGTGTGAGGTATAAACTGGGTCATTACACAATCGAGAGCATTGTCCAGTGTCGTGTTTTGAGTCAACATTCATGCATTGACTCTCTATTGTGTATTGTGCCCTGGTCATGCACGGATTTCCATCACTGTGTTTATATGTTGGTTTTGTCTCAGTGCACTGAGGTCGGCTAATCACCAACAACACGTGTCATTACCTCCTAGGGGGTACGGTAAAATAGAAGGCAGTATCACAGATTATGAAATTACAATTAAAAGTTTAGCTTCCTGCAGCAATTGAATTTCATGCTGAGCTCGTTTAATTCAATTCTTGAAGGGCGTTAAACTTTTTATAGTAATATCATGATATGTATGACATTGTGCAGGCTGCAATTTTCGTTTATATGAAATCAACAGTTTTGCGTTTGTGTATGTTGCAACTGTGTATACAACGTCCTTGAACCACAATAGTTCACTGTATCAGAAAACTGATGTTCAAATAATAAGAATATGTAAGGGTAACGCAGTGTTAAAACACAGTCGATGCACTGAAAATTACCTTGTGTAAAATAATAACAATAAAGAGTTAGGCCTACGATTTAAAAACTCAATCGGTACAAGGAATTAACGCAATTTAAATACATATAGTGTTTGCCATTGCAAGAAATCCTCTCTCAACAAGAAAACTGCAATCAATACAGAACAGACATGTTACTTGTCGTACATTTTCTTTGAACTAAAATTTCTTCAGTATTTCTAAATATTAATACATACAATGTAAACCAAATTAACTCAGACATGTAGTTCTATGTGGTAGGTATGTCAAATTAGTCTCAAATAACAGCAGTGAATTTATTAATTACAAACTCTCATTCCAGCTAAACACCAGAAGTTAACTTTTCAAAGTCAGTTTTTGGACCATGTAAATTCACCACTGTCATTTGTTATTTGAGAAAGAAGAGAAGGAGAAGTTCTGAATTGTTCTTTAAAGAAACGTTAAACGTTTATTTTCTAACAAACAACACATTGAACAACATCATAAAAAAACCAGCTATTTTAAAACATTATTCTTGTGATAGATATTACAATAAATTTAATGTGTAGTAAATAGTAAATGAGCAAATAGTAAATTAGTTTAGTTTTGGGGGAATTTTGCTGTTTTTTCATCTGTTGTTGTAAAAGAATGCCCTTCTTTATTTGGTGGTCAATTTAATGGGATTTTGATGCAAGTTGACTTTTCTGTTATGCTGAGTTCTTATTATTCTGGTGTGCGTAGAAAATATTATTTTTGCCTGTATTAATTTGAAACCGGTCTTTTCGTTTCATTTGAGTTCACCTCAGTTTAACAATATGGAATTCAATAATTTTCTTTTGCATTATGATTTCATAATAATGGAAACATTTTGAAGGACAATTTAAAGAAATTTATTGCTAGTTGGTAGCGCGTGCTGTTCTGTCTACGCTCCTCTATTGGCGGTGTCGATCACGTCCAGCACGATGTTCCAGCCTGAAGCTTCCTCATCAGGTATAGCTATAGCTGTAAAACAAAATTAGAGGATTAGTCACAGTTTAATATGCTGACCGCTGGACGTCGTTTTAGCCCAAACCTCATCATCTGACAACTATGACTTCAAATTGCACAGAAATTGTATCAATTGTGTACATAAGGGTATAAGGGATCTCCCATAAGGTACCGTGTTAAAGTTCTGACAAAACTAACAGAATTAAACGATTAGTTACAGACTAATATGCTGCCTGTTAGATGACGTTGCCTGAATGTTTGTTTCTACTGTGATTTGTACTATAAAAATTCTTGATGTTCTCTCTTTTGCAAATCATGAAATTTCTATCAATTTGGAAACTTACAGAACAAAAGAGAGAACAAAGGAATTTCACGCTGTGTTTTTGATGTGCTATTGTTCCAAAACTGAAAGGAATTTCATGATTTGACAAGATAAAATGCTTTACATTCCTGCACATTACTTACAGAACTCCTTCTCCACCTCCAGGATCAGCTCCACCAGATCCAGATCCTTGAATCCCAGGTCATCGCGCAGATTGTCTGTGTTGTTAACATTCTCCTGCAACAGAAACAAAGATCTTGGCACATCTGCGAGATTGTTGCCGATTGTAAGTCGCTTATGTGAGGCTATTTTTGTGTGTAGATTACACTATTTTTGGCACTAATTAATTCATCTGCTGCTTTGGCGATAAATTGGTACATCAGAGGTTTCTTCTAATTCGCTCTTTCTCAGATCTGTAAGATTTGGTAGGCCAGGCTGTTTCTCTAATTTGAGAAAAAATTTAAAAACTACAAGTACTGGTCATTACAAACAATAGTTATGATTTATAATTTAATGCAATTACAAACTACACATGACCTACTTTGTACCTATTACTCAGTTTCGGTTAAAGACTGCGACCATGAAACCTGACATTGAATAGATTTCCTTAAAAGCTTTTTATAAAGAAAATTTGGTCATTATTTTTTTCACTATTCATACCCTGATTAAATACAATTTTAAACTCTTACTCACCAGGTCCCATTTCAACCACAAGATTTCCTTGACTCGTTCCTCTACAGTTTCTCTCTAAAACATAACAAAAGGTTATTGTAGCGAAACCTGACTACATGCCATTTATGACAAAACCAAACGCGATGTCCCATCGAAAGTAGTCTGTATTGTAAGGAAGCTAACAACAAAGAGACGAGGGATGATTTGTCAGTGCACAAAGCCTCATGCTTTATTGTTTTACCAAGACTAAACACTAAAATACACAGAAAATATTTTCCCAGAAAATGTTTTTGATCTGAAATGGTCAGTACTGCATTCTTCCAGCAGGAGTGGGTAGTAGGGATTTGGGTTGGGGGTTTGGGGTCAGGTCCTTAACTACTCTGTCTGCCTTAATTCTACTCTATTCCAAGGGGTGGGGGTGGGGGGATCTAAATCACAGAAAACTGTATTGTCTGCCTGGAAAACCACAGAACCTTCTCGTCAATACAGAGGGGCAAAATGTCCTCTATCGGGCATTCGGTTCAATGAGTGCCAGTGGCTTTGGTGATTTCAAAATTCCTCTGACACGTACAAGTTGACGTGTAACATTTTTTGTCTAGGGGTTGTGGGATCGAGTTTTGCAAGGTGTCTGTTCACCAATGCTTGGGAAAATATTTGCGAAGTGTTGCCGGCTATGCGCTAACACCCACATACAATGTTCACTCGTATTGGGCGAAATGAAATGAAAAATTAAAAGTGATCGTAGCACACGCGCTAATAAAATCAATAGAGATAGGTCGACCAGTGGCACCAGAAATGGACCTCAGTCCACAAAGAAAACGAACTTAAGATCTCTACTGCCTGCCCTCCTCTACTGGCATGAAGGATGTCCAGAAGACATGTGTCATGTACACGCTTACACATTATACACCCATATTGGTGGTAAAGGCAGATGCAGCACCAGACGTGACCCTAGGGATCACTGCAGGCAAGCAAGACAGAGTGCAGGGGAGAGATCCACCCTTGATTTATAACCCATGGAGAAGGTCGCACTAAGTCCAAAATAGTGGTGATCAGTGGCCCCACAAATGGCCCCAACTAAAATTCCTGGAAAAGTCGTTTTTCGAACGTAACGTCGTGTGTCTGGTGAATGACGTCACAATGTAACCATGGAAAAACTGGGACGAACCTCGTTTTCAGCATGGTAACTTTTTTAGGCGAAAGACCACATACAGTGTCATTCGACAGAGAGAAAATGAAGCGCTCTACAAACCTTGACATGGTTGTTGATCTTTTCGAATTGGAGGAGTCTCTTGAGGAGGTTATCCATGCGTGCGTCCAGCTCCCGCCTCTGTTCCGGGGCGCTACCATCGCTCTCCTGTCGCTTAACGTCCTTCGGCTTCTTTGCCGGGGCGCCACTATCGCTCCGCTTTTGCATGTCCTCTTCTTTCGTAGCGTCAGCATCGCTTCTCTTCCCGATAACGTCGGCCGTGTTGGGCTCCGGACGAATCTAAACGAACGAGGTAGACGTTCATAAACGGGCAATTACATTGCAGTACAAATTGTAAGTTAAAAAATATACCTAGTTGGTGGCGACATCTAACGAACGTTTGAAAAAATGAACAAATAGTAGCGTGAGGTGATTCAAATAGGGGTCCTCCTGGTACACAATTAAATGTGTAACAACTGTGTCATGAAGTCTTTTATTTTTGACTCGTTGGATTATACCAATATGGAGATGACTTGACTTATTATTACAATTATAATCAGCTCATTTTCGTAAACTTAACGCCCGTCTTTTAACGCAACAAATGCTATTTGTTGGTTTATTACATAACACTGGTTTGGTAGCATTATGCAATAAACCAACGTAACGCTACTCTCAGTATTCATTTTGTGGCGTTATGGATGTGAATTAAGTTTATGAAAACGAGCTGATGGCAGCGTTAGGTAAAAACCACTCTTAACGCGTTAAAGGATGGGCGTTAAGTTTATGAAAATGAGCTGAAGGAACATTGTGTATTCTGATGATAACTCACCTGCTGATGGTTCTCGTTCATCCTGCGGGTTAGGATTTTCGTCAGCTCTTCCCGTAGGTTCTGACTGGAGACGGTTCCGCTCAGCAGCACGACCGTCAGGCTGATCAGAGTAACAACTGTTAGCTTCTCCATCCTGAAATAAATGATAGAATTGACATCTACAGACATGTTCATGGAGGGGCAGTACTAGGACAGCCCTCTCCCAACCAGAAACCTCAGCACACAGTAGGGTACAAAGTGTGACATACAAAGCGTGATTTTATAACTAAAATTTACGATGGTGTGCTTAACTGCATTGATAAAGCATGGAAGTTTTCTGCCACTCCACAATTGTGGCAGCACCTGACGTGCAATAAATACAAGCTACATTTTCTTCACTAGGGAATGCCATGTAAAAAAACTGATTATAAAAGTTTTGAAATTTTACCAGTCTATCCAAACAAGTCTTGTTTACCATGAACCATCTGTTTGCCACAGTGAAGTGAACAGGTTGTATGTGTTTCGTGGACCCCCTCCCCTCCCTTGCTGAGATTTTTTCGCATTCTTTTTCGCATTCTTAGAACCATTTGTAAATTAAACCCAAAACGGGAGACAACTGTCTCCCAATACATAGATCGTAACCAATTATCAGCATTCAGTATTGCCCATTTTATTCGGATTTTAAAAAAAGCCTCTTTTATCCTTAAGTAATTCAGTAATTTCCGTAGGGTACAAAGTGTACCTTGTATTTATTGCCCGTCAGGTGCTGCCACAATTGTGGAGTGGCAGAAAACTCCTATGCTTTACCATTGCAGTTCAGCACACCATCACATAATTTTAGACATAAAATCACGCTTTGTATGTTACACTTTGTACCCTACTGAAGAATTTGAATACTTACGTTAGTTGTTGACGGTTGTCGTGTCTTCACCGTTCTGACTTGACGACAGGTTCTAACGTCATTTTAAACCAAACTCAATCTCAGTCTAATCTTCCGTCCTGGAGTCCGACCAATCTACTCCAAAATCTATAAGTTTTAAATTTAAAGTAATTATTATTAGAGAGTTTTAGTTGCACGTTTTTCTCTGCTCTGTACGTGTATGTTTAATATAAACTGGTGTTCGAAAAAATAAATAAATAAGATACATAAATGTTACATAAACGACTATTTACGGATCTAGTGTGTTATAATCACAAGATACGACGAGCGACCGTTACGTTTGCTGCTGAGGTGGAATCTGGTGATTTCACGATTCTTGTCACACTACAAAGTGACGTAAAACGGGCAGCTTGACCTCTCTATTGTTATCTAACACAAATCACATTTCACACTACTGATCATAAGAAGTTCAATTTTTTTCAAAGAAATGATTTTGGATCCAGCTTTGAGAAGAATTCCTCAAAAATCCTTTATTTAATAAGCTAAAGATAATTATAATTTAATACAATTGAGCCACTTTGTACTTGTTTTGATCATTTGATCATTTGTTCAAATCCTTAAGTTCCACGGTTCATTTTGGACAAAATTCTTTTCTGGGGATCAAGAATTTTATCTTAACTCTGGGGTATTGCTTCTTGTCAATAAAAGACTACCTCAGATTTATCAAATTAATTTTAAACAAAATCTGTCAAACCCTGCCAACTTGTGGTAAGTAGCTAAGCTCGGGTGTGCGGTTAGCTGGCTACCCGTGCTGGCTGCTTCCTTCTTAGTGTGTATTGC
>JBCAUI010545447.1:0-10616 GCA_038406195.1 Haplosyllis anthogorgicola
AAGCAAGGATGAAATTTTATGTAACACCTCTTCCTATTGGTCAATACTGGTCAGAAGCTTAATTTCGGGTGTGAAATGAAGAACATGTGTGTAAGCAAGGTGAAAACCTTAAGCAAGCCTTGTACCTTGCTTAAACTATTTCTTCGCTAAATGCTACATAAATTACAAAATTGGAAAATATTCTATAATCAAACATAAATGAAGAAATTTTGAGCTAAATTTGCATTTGTGAATTGCAGCAAATATGTTGGACTTCCCATAATAAGCTAATTGACTAAAGTTCATCGGTAAAATAAATTGATGGCTCCAACACCAGCCGGCTTTAAATCCACTGTGCATTTGTGTTCTGATGTGATCGTAGAATTATCCAAAAATTCACATTGAATAATAAAAGTAGTGTTAGTAGCTACAAATGTTATATTATCAAAAATAGTTTTGGCACCACAGAATGACATGTTATCTTGCCAATTGGTTTGTTTGTAAACAAAATTTGAGCTATTCCGTTTTGAGCGATGATAAAGTAACTCATTTGCAAATATTTAACATAAATTAATAATATATTATAACCAAAGCAAAAGATACAACAATTCAAATGTAAGTCATACATTTTGTGAAAATTCTGTTTATCATAGATGTTTACAAGAGGAAATAAGAAACACACTTCTTGTCAAGTCCATTTAAAAAAGTAAATATACAGTGGAGGAGATAATATCTCGTTTTGACATTTCTTAGCCAATTTTTTTGAGTCAAAGGCTTAGAACCGACTCTAAATAATGATTGAAATGGCATAAATATTGAAACATAACAGAGTTCTATGCAGTAAATTGGTTAACATTGTTAAAAAGAATGTCTTCAAGCAAGATCTTTCATATGCTTGAATTTTGGGTGATTTTTTTGTTTAGTTTTTTTTTTTTTTTTTTTTTTTTGAAATGTTGTCCTTCCGTCAAAGGCATTTCAGTACATCCTATATAACATTCCTATGTGTATTCCTAAATAAACATAAATTGTTCTTCCTTTTCATATATGGTAAAACATCTGAGTAAACAAATTATGCAACGGTCTTCCTCCTTTTTCTGAATGAAGTCAAATAGACTAAAATAGCTACACAGTGAGAAATTGGGACAATAAAAATTTCGTTGTCTTGTCATAGCAAGAAATACTGTTGCGACAAAATTTAAACCATGCGTATGACAGGCCCGGGGAACTATATAAATGATGTGAGTGATTGGTGTCCACTTTGTGAGTGATTTGTTACATTCTCCATTGACACCAATGTTAAAGTTTTGGGCATATTTTATCTTTTTGAAACGCCCAAATCTCAGTACATAGAAGGAATTTAACAATGAAATATAGTTTATCAAGTTACAATTGATTTTTAAAATTAGACTGGTCAATATTAGCTAATATGCACAGTTATGTTATTTCAAATGTGTTTCATATTCGCTTATTTCCTGCAATGGTTCTTTCCCATTGTATAGGTTCTAAAGAATGTTGAGCCATAAAGTGAACTTTGAATATTAAAGCAATGTTGATGTCAAGTTACTGTTTGTCCTTCAAAGGAATATTGACAAGGAAGTGCGAGAAAAGTTTGCTCAGTCAACATAAGAGTAATGAACACAAACATGCAGAAATGTGTGAAAAAATATCTGTTTCAAGTCGGATGGATTGTACACAGGAAGAAAAATAAATATAAAATACAGCGAAAGAAAAACGAAATGCTCGTGAACAAAAGAAATGTCTAGAATTGTTCCACCAACATGGATCTTTTTTCCGTACACCACTCAATGCTTTAAACTCCACAACCTTTGCCACTTTCCGCAATAGGAACAAAGTGTATCTTATAAAACGCGATTTTGGGCCTAAAATTATGTGATGGCGAGTTGGATTGCAATACTTAAGTATAGTACTTTTCCACTTTCACTCGCTTGTGGCAGCACCAGACGGGCAATAAATCCAGTTCATACTGTGTACCCTACTGCACTGAACAGGAAAACAAAAGAAAATCAAATTAGCTGTTTGACCAAAAGCAACATTAATTATTGTTCGTTCTGATCTGAACAGCACACAATTTCTTTAACAGAATGCGCCCACTGCATACGAAACAAAGGAAAAGTGCAGCACAAGATTTACGGTACAAGAGTACCAGAGTACTTAAAGTGATCATTTTCGGTAATTTTGAAAATCACAATCACAATACAAGAATGTTGCAGCACATAACATTTCGCAAAAATTACATTAAGGAAACTCCTACAATGCATATCAGTTTGAGAAATTATTTCTATGCCGCGCTAATGATGCCAACAAATCACAACCAAAACATTACACAAAAACCATATCAACTGTGTACCTTAGGGCTTATAAGTGAGCTCCCCATAAGGTACTGTGTTAAAGTTCTAATACGATTTTTGTGTACTTAATGTTTCGTAACACCCTCAATGAAATTCCAAGGTAATCTTATGGCGTATTTCTCGTACTGATTTCTGTCGGGGAATTTTATGTCATTAATACATAATTCCTTATGTTTGCTGACCTAAACCCTTCCTTCATTTTATGTCACAAAAATTATTTTGAATGCTGACCAATCTTTCCCAAGAAAATCAACACAGGCAAAAAATGGACGTTCAGAAAGAAGCAGAGGAAGAGAAATTTACGGTATAAATAAACGTGCATGAGTGAGTGATCATCATTCCTACCTGGACATCAACAGATCGACAGAGAAACATTCTACAACCTGAACTACACAGCATTTGTCTTCACACAGACAGGTAAGTGTAGTTACTAAGAAGAAAAATCATTTTGGGAAACATGCTGGTTTTTGTACTAAGGACACAGAAATCGTATCATTTTCGAAACGAAGAGAACGAAAGAATTTCACGCTGTGCTTTGGATGCGCCATTGTTTAACTGATACGAATTCCGTGTACTGGTGAACAAATGTTCTGTTTAATTTCTATTCTAAAATTCTAAAATGAAATATGTCTTGCTCACATTCCTTTTATTCCTAGGTAAGTTGGTATAATATCAGAAGACTTAGAAAGAAAAACGCATTTTCCGTCTAGTGCTTTTTATTTATTTATTTATTTATTTTTTGGCTTTCAGTTTCAATAAGTTTCATCCTGAGGAAAAGCAAGAAGTATGTTTTCCGTCAACGCACTACTCTTACTTGTTTGTATGCTCGCATTCAGCATGGTGAGTACAATACAAAGACTTACATTACTTACGTAATTTTAATTACACCAAATGATTTTAAGCTGCAATATTGACTTACATCGTACCAGGTTTAGTAGGATCTCTTTGACGTAATAGATAAATATTAAATGGTTGGGGTGTTGGCCAAATGTGACTGTTGAAGGGAATGGATTGTGATGGAAACACTGTGAAACATGAAAATGCAGATAAAGCATCCTGAAATAAAAAAAATGACAATACATGAAATAATATTAAAGAGCCAACAGTCGCAATTGATTATTGGTTAGATTTGATTTCAAATTAACTGCTGCAATGTCATTTATGTATGTTACAGGTTTTTGCCGCGGTGCCGAACAAGGTCAGTAATAGTACTTGTATCAAATGCGTCATTCTTTTCCATACAGTCTCTGAATCTTTTACTGATTTTGTTTTTGGTCTTTTCAGATCATGAAATTACTATTAAAAGTTAAGCGCCCCACAACATTTAAATTGAATTAGCGAGGCATGACATTTAATTGCTGCCGGGGCTTAACTTTTGATAATAATTTCAAGATCTAATTTGGATTTTATGAATTTTAGCAGTGTTATTTATTTTAAGGCACATTTCAACTTTAATGTGAGAACCCAGAACGAAGAAACCTCGGAATCCGTCGAGGTCAACCTCCGGAACAATTACGTGCAAATCACGACACAAGGTCAAGGTCAAGAACAACCCACCATCTTGATACATGAGTACACACAGGTAAATCAACTCGGGAAAGTTTTAGAACAATAGAAATTCATGCTGCTTTTTCAGCTCCTGCAGTGTCTATCATTTAGAAGACGTGCAGAACAAAAGAGAGAACAAAATAATTCACGACTGTTCTGTTTAGTTTCTATTGTTTCAAAACTGATAGGAATTTCATCGTCTGAATTTCATCGTCATGAGCTTCTAATATTCCCAAAAGTAATTATATTTCATCCTGTGTTCTAATACAATAAGATCTCAAGTATTAGCATTACACATCAAGTAGACATTGTAGACATTACATAGAATTCCTATCAATTGTTTACATTTATAAGGGTAAAAGGGAACTTCAACAGAGTGCCGTGTTAAACCTTTGATACGATTTCCGTGCACTGAATTTCTACTTAAGTCACTTTCACTTGTGTATGTAATGTTTTTACCCATAAATATATAGAAGTAAACGAAAATTATTTACTGCATAATTTGGTTGGTTTCCAGGGCCTCAATCTGCTCAAGCAAAACGATCAATGCTTCATTGTGGACAGATTCCAGGACATCCCCGAAAATATTGAGGACTGGGTTAAGTTTCAGAATGCCCAGGTATAGTGCTTATTTCATTTTTTGGTCCCTTGACAGAACCACGACTCATAAATACTTAGAAAATGTTTATTTTTTTAGGAATATAAGATTATTTTAAACATTCATTTATTTTAAATTATAACACTTTAGATTGACGACAATGTCGAAACAGATGGAGATGTACTTTACAGAGATTACTTCTACAGAGCCCTGCCCTTCCCACTAGACAGGTAAGACATGAGCTTCTCTTTTTTATGCAATGTATTTATTCCAAAAAATCTCTGGTGCTACACCTGCCCTTTCCACCAATAGGGGTGTAGACGAAACGTTTATGCAGTGGGCTCATTCCAAGAAAAGTTATCAACTTTAAGAGTTTTTCGGAATAAAGAATTTACTATTGCGTTATTGGTGAAAAGAGAGAGTTCCAGCTCGTGTCCTTCATTAGATTAAGTGACACAATATTAACAGACATGATAGACAATTGCTTCTTTTGGTGCTCATGATTTGACAACGACAAAACAAAGATCGGAATTATAACCTTTAATGCAAACTGTTGTTCACCCATAACTTCAAATGAAGACTGGGAAAAGACTCACCTATTTTTCTTGTATTCGCAGAAACACTCTTCCGGAAGTCATACAAAAGATTTGTCCTGGAACCATCCTCATTCTTGTTCTGGAGGAGACAAGGGAGGGTGAGGCAGCTCACAGGCAGGCTCTGGAACAACTGGGTGATAATACAGGAAGAGGAACAGTTCTCCTTCCAGGTCACAGTCTTCCAAAAAGAGGTATGAAATACATTCTTCAGTGCTCTCTGTGAATTTAAATGCTCTACAGAATATTGAGATTGGTACTGCACATCTTCCCTTCTAGTCATAGTTCTTTTTTTCTCGGCTTTTTCTCTCGAAATCCCAGTCAATATGAACAGAACAAAAGAGGGAACACAAGAATTTCACGCTGCGCTTTTGAATGTCTATTGTTCCAAAACTGACAGGAATTTTATACCCTTTACAAATTTAATTTCCTGAAAATATAATCTTATGCCAGATGTATGAAAGGAAGAACATATTACATTATTGACCTTAGGTTCTGTCACCATTGAAATCACTCTTTATGATATTTTTGCAATATTTTAAAGTTAAAATATGTACTGTAGCTCCTAAAATCCCTATCAATTTAGAAACGTACAGAACAAAAGCGTGAATGAAAGTTTTACATGCTGTGCTGTTAATATAGAAATGTCACCCTCTGACAACCAAAAGAAAAGGTAAAAAGGTGATGAATTTGTGCTATTTCGAAAACTGGTTTCCTGACGTCCAGGCTAGATATGATGTAAGGTCATGAATTGATCTAGATCTGCATCAGAATACAAAATATACATTGAATTTAAGGCCCGTCAGCTGCTATCCCCATCAGTGTTTTTATAACGATGAACTTTTGTCCATAAGCTTACTATGATAAGTGTTCCATGTTATCACACACTTCACTTGTAATAGCAAAAATGACGAATACAATTTGAATGACAATGGATCATGTTGTTGTGAAGGTAGTACTTTGGCCTCTACCACGGCTTTAATAAAGAAATGTTATTCCTCTTCAGTGAAGCGACAGAGCTGGGGAAGTGAGTTCGGCGCTGGTGATGACGGTAACGGGCGCTACGTCCACGGGTCGCTGTTCGGTGACGACGGCGCCGGAACGTCAGGACGTCTCGGCGGGCGCTACAACTTTGACCGGGATCACCTGAACCTCGGCGGCTCTCTCACGCACGACACCGGCGACTGGTCAACTACGTTCAGAGGAAAGTGAGTAGAAAATACATATAAATATGGATTCACAAAACCGTATCAAATTTAATAAATCTTATATAGATCTAAATTATTCCTTCTAGTTGAATTTGACAATAGAATATTAAATTTCAAGTTGAGTTTTTCGAAAAACTCACTTTATTAATTCGACCAAAATAGTAAACTTCTTGTCGAAGGCAAAGGCAACAGAAACGTGTATGTTTTCATCAAATATTAATAACTTTATCAAAAACCAGTTTCCCGTGTTTAGTTTAGTAATTATGCTAATTAGTAAAGTGAATTTCTGAAAATATCAACTTGAAGTTTTATATTCGATTCATTGTGCAGGGTCCTGCGCCCTCTATAGTTATTTTTACTATTTTACTAATAATAGCATAAACTCGACTACAAATTTTCTAGATCTGTCAAATTAGGCAGAAAAAAAACTTCAAAAAAACTTTAAAATTAATGCTGACCTCCCACTACAAAATAGATCGTATTTTTCCTCATTTGTAACACAGGCTGAGCACTGTATGCCTGAATAGAACTCGACTTATAGACAGACAAAAGAGAAATCTTTTTACAGCTACCCTGGAACCTCACTTTGTAGAAGCTTGAAATGCATTGTGATGCATTGATCTGCTCCAAATCAGCATTGTGCTCCAATTAAAATAAGCGTCTTTAGTTGATTAGGATAGAATAGCTAATTGCAAATAGCAAAGACAATAAAGATGAGGAGCAACCAGAATGAACGGTTACTCCCAACAGTTTAGTGCATAGTGCAATAAAGCACAGAGTACAATCCCATTATCTTTTACTTTGTTCTGTACGTTTTAAATTTTAAAAGAACCTGAACTTGTTTGGAAAGCATCGTTGTCTGGTGTTAATAGGAACATCATACAGGGAATACAAATTTGTCAAACATTTTTTGACCAATTATAGTTGAACTTCAGCTTTCATTTTCACGTTGTAGTTATGACTCGCGTTCTGGCAGCAATCTCGGAGCAGGCCTCAACTACGATAATGGCAACGGGCTCAACTGGGGGTTGTCCGGCGACTACAACACCAGGTCCGACGATTGGGGCGTGAGGGCCAGACTCACTTGGAGATTCTAATGATGGAAACCGCATTTAATTTAACTAGTTTCATTTATTTCAAACCAGTTAACTTTGAATTTTCTAACTAGTTATATTAAGTAATAACTAACAAAATCCAGTTAATTGCAAAGTAATTAACTCTTTGAAGATTCATGTTTTTGTCAAGCATTTTAAAGT
Organism: Haplosyllis anthogorgicola; assembly: GCA_038406195.1. Taxonomy (NCBI): domain Eukaryota; kingdom Metazoa; phylum Annelida; class Polychaeta; order Phyllodocida; family Syllidae; genus Haplosyllis; species Haplosyllis anthogorgicola. Next base: position 7,552 of record JBCAUI010545447.1, read on the forward strand.
ACACTACATATACTTCATCCATTGTTTTTCAAGGGTTTGTAAATAAAGATGCAAATAATGATAAAGCAATTGGCAAATTAACTAATTAAACTGGGGTATAGTTTTAAAAGTGCTTATTGTCTTCGTTTGAAGGGTGATAAAGTTCTACGGTTTGAAGTTTGAAATCTAATACTGTAAAGAGAAAGTTTATAACTAGTTAGTTAACTGTGAAAACCAAAAGTTACAATCGCTAATTCTAACGCCACATTTGTAATTTTGCAATTAATTTTCTCTCTTACATACAAGTAAAACAAATGATCAGTGAATCTGACATCCACCGCCGTAATTATTTAATATTCAGGACAAAATTAATGAGTCAATGATATTTTTATGCTTTTAAAAATGTACTTAAAAACTGAACTTAATAAGAATAAAATGCATATTTTATGTGAAATTATTGTTTGCTTTTGTGATACTTTCGATAGTTGTATCAAACAATTATGTGAACTTAGTTTTTGGTAGAACTAATAAATCGCCATATTTTCTAACGCTCTAATCTAATCACGCAGTGCAGTGGAGAAGACAACTACAATGTTACAGAACAAGAAATTGTGTGCCAATTGTTACAATCAGTTGATCAGAAAACAGTGCTTCCCATTCAAGTACATTAGATTTGCCTGTTGTATATTTGATGTATTAAGACTTGGTTAATGATAAAAAAAATTTAGAACCACATTATTGTTTGTTAGAAGTGACAATTTATATGTTTCAGGTGTAATTTGGGACCAAGAGTTTCACTTATGTGACAGATTTTGTCCAAGGGAACAAAAAAGTGGTTTCACTTATGCAATATATGTTATCATAAGGTAGATTGATGGCCAAAAAGTTTTAAAAAGTTCCACTTACATGAAGTTCAACTTCCACTTAAACGCAAAGCACTTTAGTATCAATGTCAGGGGTTTGATAGCCCAAGTAGGACTAACACCTCCCATTAAATTCTTTACAGAAAAGAAGAAAAAAATAACACCAGTTAATACTGACTAAAAGGAGTCAGTGTTAAATTGTATTATTGTTTTTGATCTTTTCTGAAGAGTAATTTCATTATTGAATGGAAATATGTGCATACCAACAATCTTTAACTCCTTTAGATCCAAATGTATGCAAGGGATTTTTTATTTTTGCTCATATTTCCACGATAAAGCAAGATTTAAAAACTAGCAATGGAAAGTGTTACTTGGCGTATCACACCCCTGATTGCACAATTACAGGCATTCATATCAATCAAATCTAAACGCTACAGTTACGATAAAATGCCGGTAGGTTTCTGGTGCAATGTCAATCATCCTGTAAGCAGAGTATTTTTCTTTTGCAAAAGAGAAATGCCCGTAATTTCTTGATAGCAGCTGAGAGAGATCTAAATGCCATTTTTAAGGGAGAGAGATTCCTGGGTAGAATATGCTTCATTTGACAAAAATAATCAAGCAGGCTTTTTTTTATAAATGATCGTCTAGTGGTATTCTGCACTTTGCAGCATAATGGCAAGTAATACAGTGTACTGCAAGGCAACAACTAGAAAAAAGTGGAAACATTCTTTGTGATAATTTTCGTAAAGGCAAACCTTCCGTGTTCCATAGAATTAATCGTCCCAATCCATTCGCAAACCAGGATTATATGCCAAGTTTTCAAAACTTAAAATGACATCTGGAAAATATCTATTTACAAATTTTGCTTTTTCGCTGCTAAAAATATCTACGTTTTGCTGAGTAAGTGGATTGAGGTTTGTTTGTTGCGTATAAACTAGAGCTGCTATCCTATCGATGCCCGTGTTCCTCTGTTACGGTTTTTTCTTGTAACCGGTTTTTGGTTTGGAGAAATTCAAATAATTGGTTTTAAATTAAGTATCAATTTACGTGGTTTGTAAAACTATCTCAAAGTGGGAAAAATATTCAAACCTCTGTATTTTTTGTATTTGCCACGCCTTCAAATCATCTGGTTATCCATTGCGATGCCATCAGAAGTAGTTTGACACAGTATTATACAGTGAATATAAAGGTTTAGACACAAAAGGGGGATGCAGGTAAACCTGCCAAAATATGTATCCCAGTTTTCCTTTGTGTTGAATGGAGTTCCTGTATTACCTATAAACCAAATAAAACCAACAGGTCTATTGTTTGCTTACAAAAAATTCAGCATTCGACAACAGCTCTAGTATTTACTGCTGGGGAACCACCAAGACCAAAAAACGAAAACAAACAAAAACATTTAGGGAAGATTTTGCCGAAAAGCAAAAACGTTTTGTCCTTAGAATAATATAAAGGGAGGGAATTTTATCCTACAAATACAGAAAAGATTTTGAGACGATCACTCAGAGTTCAGCATCAAAACAGACAAGTGTTACATATCAATCCGAGTACATACCAGGAAAATGTGAGTACACGGTGTTTTGTGAATATTTTGAAATTATTTTCATTATTTAGGTTTTACCTTGCGTTCTGTTTTTTGTAATTCTTTTAACTTACATGTTATTTCAATTAAATATTCATTTACAGATACTGAGCGATAATAAAGGAACCATGCATTCCATCAGGATTCAGCTGCTACTTGTTTTCATGTTGGCAGTCAGCATGGTGAGTTTTAATTTTTATTAAGAATTAAGAATTTTTCAACAGTACACAGAATTTGTATCAGTTTGGGAACAGTGGCGCATCAAAAGCACAGTGTGAAATTCTTGAGTCCTCTTTTATTCTAGACGTTTCGAAACTGATACAAATTCCGTGTACTGTAGACAATCGAACTCTTCTCTAGGTCTTTGAAAACAAGATACGTTTTTTCCAAAAAAATGACATTACTCTAGTTTATCAAAATGTTATTTTTAGGTATTTGCTGCAGTGCCTAATAGGGTGAGTATTTATTTTGTCAAGTCATAATTGTGCATTTGTTTGCCATACAAAACATGCTTCAACAGCCAAATGAATTTTTTTTATCTTTCTTTGAAATGCCAATTTCAAAGTGCGGTGGAAAATGTAATCCAAAAATTAAATAAAAGAGCCTTAGTTTCGTTTTTTAAATTAAATTACCAAATATAT
>JBCAUI010545458.1:0-10616 GCA_038406195.1 Haplosyllis anthogorgicola
CACTTGTGGCCACAAAATTGTGGTCTCTGGTCACATAATACAGGGTGGTCTTAGAATACAGGTGAATTATATAATGAAAACTATTGGTGCAAAAACTTCTGGTCATTAACAGGAGGTGGTCGTAGAATTCGGGGGTCGCAGATGACAGGTTTTACTGTACTGTTCAGCTAATGTTGTTTTTTCGTGATTGTTACGCCAGAACCACGTAGTAGACTGGCTTTCTGTTTTTCCCTGGAAATTTTGTGATTCCTAACCATTTGAGAGACTTTCCAGGATTTTTCAGTGCATTTTGGTGTTGGACCCAAATTGTTCACAAACGCGCAAAATTGTCACTTTAAATGGGATCACTAAATACACGTAAATTGTGAAGTAAAGCGTTCAAATGGAAAGTTGAATGACTGGACATCACTGGTTTTGTAATCTTGGATTATCTCCTTTGTTTGTTTGTTATTTTAAAAATCTTTTGTGAACCAAGATACATTTCATGGGGCAACTGGTACCCCTACTTCGGACTTTGGTAACTTTTTCATAGATGGATCTGTTCCTTGCATGCTTTCTCACTTGTGACCTTTGATCCCCAATCTGAATTTTATATTATGTTCACTGCACCCAACAAGTACATTAGTGACACTTTCTTAAACTGTTTTTTTTTCAGTTGAACATGGCGCTAAAGTTATCATGTCTGGGATCGAAGGTAGGAGGTACATTCATTCCATAATCCTTCGAAAATTCATTGCATAAAGTTCCGGCTTCGTTAAAATCCAATTTTTATTCTAAATATTTTACCAGATGAGGAAGGCAAGCAATTTGAGGCGAAACTGAATGCTTCGGGTCCAGGAGAGGCGTTCTACATCCACTGCGATGTGAGAAGTGAAGAAGACGTTAAGGTGCGTTCCGTTGGGACCACTAGTACGCTGTTTTGGACCTGGGGTGACTCTGCCCATGGGTTCAAAAGCCAGCATGGATCAGTTCCTAGCGTGCTTACTAATTTGCACGCTGTGTTGTACAGTCTTTCTTTCTCCAGCCTCGGAGCCCGGGAATAACGTTTAGCAGTGCCTAGAAGTTGTTATCACTCCATGCTCCGGGCTGCTAGAATATGAAGAGGCTGCGAGGCTGGCACCAAGCGGGGTGAGTGAAGGTGACTCAGGGCATGGGTAGGGCAGCTACAATCTACATCTAACCCTCGTACCGTGAGGCCAATTTTCGAAGAAACTTTCAAACTCAGCCAGACATTTGGCCCGACTCATTTGAAGTGTGTCACACGAAACCATAAATGACCAGACCGAATAGATTTGAATTAGTCTTATTATTTATTTTTTTTTCAAATTTTGGCTGGATCAGGGTCCATTTTTGATTACCCCCGTTTTGGACTTCGGGTGACCGTCTCCATGGATTTAAAGCCAGGTGCTGTGGAGATTTTTAATGTCATCCTGCGTGACCACGGCAAATGCGGTGAATCCGTCATTATCCCCTGTCGGAGAAACTAACCTCGATGATTCTAGGGCAACACCGCACATCAAGCGTATAAACCGTACTAATGCGTAATGATCCATGATAAAATGTCATCCTAACCTGATACATATTGACGTGCAATCCGTTTAGAAACTGGGAGACAGATTATCCCCTTTGATACGAAAAGTGCAAAGTAATCCTCTTCGACGGCAAAAGCTACAACTTTGGTCACAATAACATTTACTGTATGCCTATGTCACCAAGAGCTAAGAACCCTAATTACAGAAAACGTACAGCATCGGAGTGCTAGCCAAAAACACAACTTAAAGTGGGGTTTGCGGTAACAGCAGTGATCACAAAAAGTATAAGGCCCTTAGACAAGAACCTTGGAACTTCTACATTTACGCACATGAGCATACAGTAAAACCTATCATTCACAACCACCTTTCTGGCCATTATTTATGGTCGTAAACAACAGGTGATTGTAAAATGCGGGCTCATAGAAAATGAATAGACACCGTGTTTACTCTATTCTGCAAAATCAGGTCATCAATGGCAGGCAGTCTTAAAACATGGGGGTCGTAAAAGACAGGTTTTACTGGTCATTCATACACAGACGGTAAATAGACATAACAAATATGCACACGCGCACATACACGTTGACACACACATGGTCATACAGTAGAACATGCTTTGAAAGACTTCTGTTTTAGAAGACATCTTTTCCAAAGGAAAAAATGGGTTAGACAAGTGCCTTACACGGCACCTTTGTGTGTGAAAAGTTACGCACCGCCCATAACTTTGTACACTGTACTTGGACGTATGCTCTGATTTCGCTTTTAATAATTTATACACAAAAAGCTTCTACTATAATACCAAAGCCTCATGGTGCAATGTACTCAATTTCTGATCACAAATTTTCAGAATCTTGTTCAGAAGACTGTAGAGCGATACGGACAAATCGACTGTCTTGTCAACAATGCGGGAGTCCGTGAGTATTGTGCATGTCATATTTAAACTTTAGGCCAGACTTTTATTTATTTGTTGGATTACGTACCAATCTCTTACTTTTACATTTCAGACCCGTCGCGTCACACAATAGATGATATAACAGTCACCGACTTCAAAAATCTCTTCGAACTCAATGTGGTCGGATACTTTCTCACATGTAAGGTATGTGATATGTTCGACAACATTTTGAGTTTTCACGAAAGTAAATGTTTGACGGCAGAATCCATGAAGCACAGAAATGGGTCAAATGTTCATTTCTTGTGAGAGAAATCTTTGTGAAACGATCACCCTGCTGTTAGGTTACCAGGATAGGGCGACATGTCAGGCCTGCGTCAGGCTAGCTACAAATGGCTTGGGTTTATCACTGATAAGACACATTACAAAAATGGAGGCCCTGCTTTAGGCCCGACATTTGTAAATGAAAGCATCTAATAATACTGTGAAACTTGCTTTAACCGGCTGTCGATACTCCGAATCCCTCACTGTGCGTTCAATACTACTTGGGAACAAATTCCCTCAATCAATACAGTAAAACCTCTTTTCTGTATTTTCATTTATCCGACTATCTCTTATTCCGGACCATATCTTAATCGAACAAATTGAGTCGGATAAAAAGGGGCATGACTGTACTTCTTTTGGTCTAAAAAAAAACATGTTTTACTGTTTTTCTTTCTTTGTTTTTTTTTTCAGTTTGCTTTACCACACATCAGGCAAAGTAAGGGTAACATCATCAACAATGCCAGTATCGTAGCTCACATCGGCCAGGAAGGCTCTGTGGATTACGTTGCAACTAAGGTACGAATATCTCAGTTATAACTCCAAACTTACGGTAAATAACAATTATAAAGAATGAAATTCTGTAAGACTACATGGTCCTGAGCCTGAAAGAATCACCATCGATTCATCTCAGTTTCAGGTGGGTATGGCTGATGTCTGGTAGTGCATTTTTGTTGGACCAGGGCCCATTTGTGGGGCCCATTGATTACCCCTGTTTTAGACTTTGTGACCGTCCCCATGGGTTTTAAATCCAGGGATCTCTCACCTGCACTCTTACTTGTTTGTGTGCAGTGATCCTGCAGGTCACGTCTGGTGTGTCACCTGCCTATTCCACCAATAGGGTTGTATACTACACATGTGCATACGGCATAGCCGGCTGGGCTCCTCTCACATGCATCAGCCAGGATTTGAACTCACGTTCGTTTAGTTTGTGAAGACGTCCTGTTATTTGAATGCTTGTTTTCTGATAAATTGTTACATTTAAGAAATAAATCCAATTTGGGATTTGACAACATACAACGTAATCCGATATTATTCCTGGTATTTTACGTGTCTACACCAGGATTTCTGTTTGCAGGGAGCGATCATTTCCATGACGAGGGCTCTTGCACTAGATGAGGCTAAACATGGCGTCCGAGTAAATTCGTACGTGATTCCAAACTATAAACCCACATATGTAACAAAATTAGAATCCTTAAAGTTAAGGAAAATCTTTGCCGGTGGACCAGAAAAAGAGACTGGTGTATTGGGACTTTTAAACTTCAGCATTACCGTTTTAACGACGCGTGATGAAATTGTAAGAGCGTCAGACAGATGTTGAGACAATACTAAACGTAAAGAAGCATACAATAGAACCAGTCTTGAGCGGCACTTGGTTTGGGCGACATGTCGTCATGAATCCTTAATTATACCTGTCTTGGACGGCATTTATGCCTTTTACAGCATTCTAGTCGTCACCAAGTAGGGTGCCGCTCAAGACAGATTCTACTGTGCATGTATTTGAAATAATTTTGCTGTTTGCACAGGTTCTCGGTGAGTAGTGTATGGACTCCTATGTGGCAGACAATAGCGAACGAGTATCCCGACCCACAAGCCATTGTACAGAAAGCCGCCAGTGCCATGGTAAGTAAATGTAATTTTACACCAATGCAAACTGAAGTATACGTGTTCGGATATAATAAGGGAGGTTGAAACAGTTCACCCTTCAACAGTTGGTAAAACAGTACAGCATGAGGCTTTGTGCGCCGATAGGTCATCTCTCGTTTATTTCTATTCCTCAGTTATTGAACCGATTCGGAACGCTCGAGGAGGTCGGCAAACTGGTTTTGTTTCTCGCTTCGGACGCAACGTTCTGCACCGGGATAGATATCAAGTTCTCCGGAGGACTGGAGCTAGGAGACGGAGCGAGGGGCTAGGAGACAAGTCGTCACAGACTTTATCATCACATACAGTATATGTTTGAATAGAAGCACCCGGTACTAAGACCAAATTTTGAGGGGGTGCCTCTTTTGACAATATCAAAGGACTCATGTATCATTGTTTAGCCAAGGAGTCAGCGACGTTTCGGTCACCCAAAAGTTTCAATAGGTGCTAAAATCTAACTATCAATACAGTTGGAAACATATATTTGTTTCTTTCCAACAACAATCGGGTCCTTCTGTTTGACAGGGTGCTTCATTTCGAATAAATACAGCAGATTTGTAGAAGGCATGGGTAGAACTTCAGCAAGGGTACTTCTTTAAAGACATTAATGAAATCAAATATTAACAGTAGGTAAATGGAATCATAATCAATCTATATAGAACCGCCGACATTTCATGTAACTGAACTTGCTTTAGCTAAACCACGCACAATTGTGAAACCAAATTAACTTTCCGAAAGTGTGCAGTAATACAAATACAACAAAGCAAGGGCGTGTTCGCATTAGTGATTTAGAGTTGAAGAGGTCACATTCCTAACCAAACAAAATGTTACTCACTTGTTTCTATGGCAACAGAAAGCATCGTTTTTGCACGGATTAGGCTGACACGGATCCAGTTCGACTTCGCAGAATTCCCCAGTGTATCCCTCCTGACATATGCACGTAAACGTGTTCGGTCCGTCGAGACACTCGCCTGCAATAAAGTAAACAAGACATGAAAAGGTCATTGTACTTGAACAAAACATGATTAACTTGCACTCCTTTTACTTTTGAAATAAATTAGATTAATAAATCCTGACTTATTTAGTCTACAGTGAGACCCCTCTTGCAAGGACACTTCGAATTTCTGACTAAAATGTTCGCCAATGGGATGGCGTCCTTGCAAGAGGTTTCTAATGTCTGGCTCTTGACGCAAAATTTGTATCAAATAGTTACGGACAAAATATGTGAAACAAATACATATATCTCAATTAAACAATGAACTGATATTTAAGATTTATTTCAAAAATATATAACAACTTTATGACAAAAAAGGTTTTAATAGTTGACAGCAATCATTTTAGTTCATAATGGTTGGCGATGATGCCTTTTAGACATTACATTAATGATTGAAACATGTCAATATTTGGGGGTCTTTGTCCATCAATTGGCTAAAATTAGGCATGCATCCGGGGACCATGCTTGGCATGGTGTCTGTGAATTACATTAGATTTAATTAATTTCTGAGCCAAAATGTCCGGGGATGGCATGGTACCTTGCAAGCCGGGTTCGTCCAAGAGGGGTTCGACTGCATTTTATACAAGGGTTGTAACCACCAAATAAAAGTTCCAGGTCTTGAACTTGATAAAAAATTGTGTCCATCAAAATGAAAGGCTACATCTTGAAGTCGTCCGTTAATGACTTTTGTCCTTTTTGACGGACACCTTTTAAAATTGAGTTCGGTTTGGAATAAATGCAGATGTTAACGTCGAGGTCTGAAGTTTAATATGAGAGGAAACGAGAATACAATTCCATTGAAATTGATGTACTGAGTAAGAAAAAGAATTGGACTTTATCGGTCAGGAAGACAAGAAGGATTAGAACTGAAGAGGGAAGGATTAACCTTTAAACAGTGATGAATAACCGTAATTTTTCTTCTTACCTCTGCCACTACAAGTAACTTCGTTGATGAAGCAATCATTGATGTCTATTTCACAGAACCTTCCCTCAAACCCGTCGAGGCACACACATCCCGGGGGATTACCAGGCACTGACGGTGGCACGCATACACCCTGGTTCCGACACGGGTCGTTTACTGAAAAACGTAATTGTAACGTTAAAATATAAAGTATTACAGTGCTGACTTCAAGCTTAAGTCTGTTTTCGGTGGTATTTCCCAACTTTAACCGATCCCAATGGGCATAAAACATTTCACTCAAGGATCATGTTTTTCTTTTACGCGAGTTCCAATTTGACATAGGGTAGTTGTTTAAAAAGTGGGGCCTAAACTCCATCGAAAACGTCGATCAAAAACATTTCTCCTCAGATCTTTGCATATATATAAATGTGGTGCATGGAATGTGTACATTTACAATAAACAAGATGTTCACTACGGAAACCGGGAATGGGCTGCATAATGTTGCTTTCACTTTCCAAAATTAAGACTTGTCTATTATCAGTTAATTTCATTCAACAGTCGCGTTAATTCCTTTAGTTATTTTACCATATTACTCCTACATTTTACTATTTAACAATTTTTCTTTAGATTACACGTACTTGGAGGAAGGCAGAGCTGTCGTCTATTACAAAGCGGGCCCGTCCAGATAGGGTTATTACAGGTACACTCGAACCCGTTCACCTTATCCGTGCATACTGCTCCACCCTCCGTGTAACATGGGTTCGGGCTGCAGTCGTTGATGTTGATCTCACAACGTTCACCTGTAATCATGTCAAACACGTAAAATTTCACATGGAATTATCTGGTACAACATAACAAACAAGAATATTTCATATTTTATGGATTCCATTTGGTTGACGCAATTTTCAAAATACAGCAATAAATGGATTTGATCTTTAGCTCCAAACATGTACACTTCAGTAAATTTTGGGCCATTTTTAAATGGAAATTTAATTCAAACAATAAAATAAAAAAATAGGTCCAGAGGGACCTGAGCTCATTTGGCATTACAGGAAAAAATAAGACAACACAGGCCACAATATTACATGGGTACAAATAAAGTATCAAAGTAAGATCAAATCTCACACAGAATAAGGTACATGATGACCAAAATGTACTCGATGACCCCACGCTGCGCTCTGATGCATTGCAGGGTGGGGCAGGAGAATGGGAGGGGAGCAGGTGTGAATGAAAGAGAAGGGGGATGCTCGATGGGACAAAGGAGGATTACTTCGGAGCAGATGTCGATGTGTTTCTGTCTGTGTGTGCCTGTGTGTGTGCAGGTGAAAGAGATAGTCTCCTGAAAGATGGCAATTTACGCATCAGAGCGTAGCGCGGGGTCATTGAGTACATTTTGGTCATCATGTACCTTGTTCTGTGTAATCTCAAATATGTGATCTATCAAAAACACAAATATGGCTGCCAAATTGGAAATATTAGTGGTATATTTACTAGAAATAAAGGTGGTATACAGGTGCATAAGCCTACCAAATATGGAAGCTGTATCATTAACTGTACACGCTGGAGTAAGGTTCAAAGAAAATAACAAATATGGCTGCCAATTTGAGAATAAGAGTCATAGCAACATAATTTTTGGTAGGCTTTGAGAAGGGATATATGTGCATATGTTGGTCAGATACGAAGTCTCTATGATCAATAGTGTGCTCAGGGCAAGTGTGCACAGACAACACCGACGACAACGACGACGAATACTGACGACGGACAATTCATGATTCTCTAGGCTCTTTGGCAAGTATGCCAAATGAGCCAAAAATGTACAGAAATTACGAACAGTGCCCAGCATTATGAAGACTCACAAACTTGCATGTAAAATAGAAAATTGATAAATTCTCTTCAACGTTCATGTATCAGTTTTCTGTAAATACCTTGAAACCCTTGGGGACAGTCACAGGAGAATCCGTTGACGAGATCCGTGCAGAGTGCGCCGTGCTGGCACGGTGTAGCGTCACACTCGTTGATATCCACCTCACATTGCCGACCAGTGAACCCCGACGGACACTGACACGTGTACAGAGTAGCACTCCCCGGCACCTCCTAAAAATATAAATACTTTCCGCTTACAGCTCGGTTTCATAAACTTAACGCCCATCCTTTAACGCAACAATATGAATAACTGCACTCCAATTAAAGAGAACTTTCATAAACTGAACGCCCATCCTTTAACGCAACAATATGAATAACTGCACTCCAATTCCAGAGAACTTGATGCGTTAAGCATGACCTTATGTTGGTTTATTACCTAACACTACTCTTTTAGCATTAGCCTAATAATAAACCAATATAATGCATAATGTGGGTAGTTATTCATGTTATTGCATTAAGGGATGGACGTTAAGTTTATGAAAATGCGATGACGATTGACATGGATTTAATATGCTTTTAATTTTGAGATAAATATTTCCTTATGCCAATGGTGCGAGTATTCAAGGCCAGTGTTGTTTTAACGTTGCGAAAAAATTTGGTTCCATAAAATCAGATTAGTTTTGATAGGGAAAAATCGCAAAAACCACCACAAGTTCACATTTGGTCGCGAAAATGCTTTTAGAGGAGCCCGGCATTTAGTTTCCTTCATTGCCGACTGCACTAAACATGGTGGGTTCCTCCCAAGTTTTCACCCGCAGTCAGCATATAAGCGTCATGTTAATCCTCTAATTGGATCAGTGATGTCACCATCACACATGGGAGTTCAATAGGAGAGGTTAAAAGAAAGCCAAACGTTTCATAAATACTCTTAAAATTGACAATATATTGCGATGTGTAACATGTGACATGGGTTTTTTTTCCTTTCCTTAGAATCACGAACTCAAAATGCGGCGGGTAATGTGATCCAAACAATGAAAAATGCCTTAACGCATACCAGGCAGTCGCCTCCGTTTCTGCACGGTCTGGAGTCACATACAGCTTCCCGTCCCGTCTCACAAAGCTCTCCCCCAAATCCTGAAATACGAAAAGTTAAATAAAAAATTTTCCACACACACAAAACTACTAAACTTTTATAATGTCGAATAGCTGCAATCGGTAATGGGGCGGAGTGAATGCACAGAGCAAGCGAAAGCTTAAAGTCATTTCTCAAACGTTTATTCCTTCCTTGAAATAGTTCAACAGTACTTTAGTAACAGTTTAATCACTCCTTGTAGCAATTGGCTAGCATTTCAAGAACATTCAATAACATTTAGGAACAGCTGGGGTAGATATAGCATGAATTACTCTGCCAAAGATACAAATAAAATAGGCATAAGAACTGAGACACAACAGACATTTGGCTGAAACTGTACTGTTCCAGATATCATAAGAGAAGATGAATGTGATTTATTTAAATATTACATGTAATTTGGCATGGAATATGCACTGAACACGAATATGAAGGCATTTGGGACTGATTCTGAACATGCAAAGCCAATTTATACCATTTGGAAACTGGTCACATTAACCACAATGTGTTTAAAATGAATGAAAACAGTATTCCTTATTCAGGAATCCCCTGGGATATACCCCCAATCATAGATGTGGGAATATTATCCATGTGACAAATTAAACTGAACTCATTGGCATTTGACCAAAAACAATGAAATGAACCAAATCCAGATTAGAATCAGCTTATCCTGTACTGGATATGCTTGAATATGACACACAACCTAATTTAAACCAGAAAACTTCCGGTGTTTCTATCAGAAACAAATGAAAATGACTCTGCAGTTGAAATACTGTTGAACTGTTGAAATACCTTACAAAATACCCTAAAAAACATGCACGCAAATAGTTCAACACTGTAAAGGATATCTGTAGTACAAAATACCAACCCAGTGTCCATTTGGTCCTGAAGAAGCCATGATTAAAAGTATAAAAGTAAGTCTGTCAATGAACAAAGTCAATGTCTCTCAGCATGAAGACATGAACACAAGTGAAGAGCCCAAGCCCAGGGTGGCTCAACCCCTATTCCAGAATCCATGTGACTTGACCAAATATGGTCAAGCAACCCTGGCTTGATACCATATATGGAATGGAAAGTTACCAAACTGGCTACATATACCCTTGATAACCCTTTTGCACCTAATGCACCTAATGTACTACCGGATTTTGAACAATGAAATGGAGAACATCCACACATGACAAATGATCATGTTGGAAGCCTATGGAAGCATTTCTCCCTAGAAATGCAGTTTCTATGCACTTGGCCATATATGGGCAATTAGGACATGTTACTGGGACATCCAGGCACCAAATCAATCACCTGTGACTGAAATCACCCAGCTGGAACCATAATAAATCAACTGGAAC
>JBCAUI010545469.1:0-23050 GCA_038406195.1 Haplosyllis anthogorgicola
TGGTTTCCATTCAAAATATTTAAGATGGCACCACATTCTAATATTTTCTAATATGATTAGATGGTTCGGTACCGTATCAAAATTTTAGCTTCCCACAACAATTGAATTGTATGAGTTTAGCATGGAATTCAATGGTTGTAGGGCGCTTAAATTTTAAATAAATCAGACAACAAACAGGAAAACTTGAATCATTACATATGTAATGATGAAATCGCAATAAAAACTTTGAAGTGAACCCACTAGATAGCGGTAAAATAAAAAGTCCTCTTCTTCAATAGTCTACATCCAATCCATAAAAGGTAGTTCTAAGATCTGAGGAGATGGCAGCCTTTAGTGTGTTGTGTGCTTGAGCAAATGCGTTAGCGAGTTTTCAGGACACACCTACAGCAATGAGAGATGACCATTGAGTATTAAAAAGGAATCTATTACACAATTTTGCCTTCTTTAACGGGCTGCTAATTTATCATTGATTTTAACTGTAGGTGGTTTGTCAGCCAGAGGTGGAACTGAAGATGGTTCAGAGGAATGGGGATACATTCCCGTCAGACTTGGTGCTTCTATGTTCTACTGGTTCTACAGAACAACACATCCAGATGGCTACCTCAACAGACCTATCATACTGTGGTTACAAGGAGGGCCTGGTCTATCTGGTATTGGTCATGGAAACTTCTTGGAATTAGGACCTTTGGATGAAAATCTTGAACCAAGAAATGCAACTTGGATACAAACAGCAAACATTCTGTTTGTTGACAATCCAGTAGAATCTGGATTCAGCTTGGCAGACAATGCGTCTGACATTCCAAACACTATAAAGGATATCTCACTGGACTTGGTAACATTGCTTCAGGTTTTCATGGATGAACATCCCCTTTTTAGAACGAACCCTTTCTACATCTTTGGACAATCTTATGGAGGTAAAATGGCAGCAGCTCTGGCCTACTTCCTAAATAGGGCAATAAAGGATGGAGAAATTGAATGCAACTTAAAAGGAGCTGGAATTGGCAACGGATGGGTGTCTGGAACAGATTTCCTGGTCTCATGGGGTACTTTGTTGTATCAAATGTCAATGATTGACACTGTTCAATACAAGAACATGACTGAAATAGCTTGGAAGGCTTGGTCTGATGGCAACAATGGAAACTGGAAAGGGGTTGACCTTGGCTGGATTAGACTCTTTGACACTATTTACGATGCTGTTCCTTCAATCAACATGTACAACATCTTAGACAATTATCCCTCCAAGGAAGACAATGATAAAAGAAAAAGAAGAAAAAGAAGCATTAACTCCCACGACCTTTTGCAACTGGACACCATGTATGATATTGATATCAGTGAACTCATGAATGGACCAATCAGAGAGAAGCTAGGAATCATTCCAGATGATAAGACTTGGGGAGACGGTCGTCAACACACAAAATCTGCGCAATATGACAATTATGACGTTTTCAAACCTGTCTGGAGTCTGGTAGATGACGTCTTAAAAACATCTGACATTGACATTGTGGTTTATTCTGGACAACTTGACATAATCTGTGACACATCTGGGGCTCTGAGATGGATGCGAAGACTGACTTGGTCAGGAAGGGAAGGATTCGACAAAGCTGAAAGGAAAATGCTTGGCAGTCCTGATACCAATGTTCCAGAGATGTTTGTCAAGTCCTATGGCCACCTGAAGATGTACTGGGTTCTGAACTCTGGACACGCAGTACCACATGATGTTCCAGATGTGGCCCTACGGATGCTTAATAGAATTCTGGATAACACTGATTAAAAAACTTATTCTTTTTGTTAAGCAGCTCGGCGGTCTAGAGATTGATGCACTGGTTTCCTGCTTAACACCCCCTACAGGAGTCACGTAACAGTCTCCAGATTTCACTCTTGGTTAATTAATGCTATGGGTGGTTTTGATTGTCAGATCTAGTTGTACCTTCTCTGAGACTGGACGTGTTCTAGAAATAAAAAAATCTGGTAAAGAAAACTATGTTTCACTTATTGAAGTACATCACGTCCATTACAGAGTGTCACCTCGAAAATATTCAAATGGTTCAAAACGCTTATCTCAATTCAACAAAGTGCAATAGAATTCCTGACCTTAACTTTTGATACAGTTTTTCAGTCCATGAATTGCAAAAAGTTTGACGCTTTTTTAATCAAATAATAAAATTTGTATCAATTTGAAAATTGGGGTACAAAAGAGGAAACAAAAAAATTCCACGCTGTGGTTTTGATGCGCTATTATTCAAAAAGTAACGTGAATTTCATGACCAGACGTATCCTTATTTATTTATTTATTTTAAAGAATTTTTTTATTGCTAAAAGGTAGAAGAAACACCGGTTTTTGAAATCGCGTTTTGTTTGCCTAATTGGGCAAATTGCCTAATTTGCCTAAAGTTCTTGCTTTATCAAGCTAATTTGCGTAAGTGTCTTGCTTAATTGGGCAAATTAAATGCAATACACAAAAATTTTATCATTTTGACAATGAAGAGAACAAAGGAGAGAATGAAAGAATTTCACGCTGTGCTTTTAATGCGCTATTGTTAAACTTGTGATACGAATTCCGTGTACTGATTTTCCTAAAATTCTTCTCTAATTTAGCATTTTAGACAGATCTACCCCACAAAGAAAACCCTTGAATAATTTTCTTAATTTTCATGGCGAGCAAAGATGTCAGAACAATGTAGTGCGGCTAAGTGTTCTCTGGCCACGGAGACAGCCCTGTGCAATGGCCGACTCCGATCTGCCACATAGGGGTACAGACCCGGTATTTACGATCTAACCGGGGGTAAAGGAGGAGGAGTTTACGCTACAAGCATGGCTGCTCCAGGTGAACGTCCGTCAGTGAGGTTGTCCTACATATTTATTATTACAGATCATGAAATTACTGTAAAAAGTTGAAGGCTCCGCAACAATTAAATTTCATGCTGAGCTGATGGTTCGGGGACCTTAAACATTTGATAAGGGCTCTAAGATGATTTCTTGATCTGCATATCATGGAATTACTATTAAAAATTTAGCTCCTTGCAACCATCAAATAAGCTCAGCACAGTAGCGAATCCAGAAATTTCTTCGAGGGGAGCCCAAAATTCCAGCCAAATATGTCTTAACAGCCCGGGGGGCGTAAAATGACGGACTAACGTGGTTTAACAGGGGCTAGGAGGGCTCAGGTTCCCTTGGATCCGCTACTGCAGTATGAAATTCAATTGTTTGGGGGGGGCAGTTAACTTTTAATAGTAATTTCACGATTTGGTTAAAATTTAGACAAAAACATTCTTTATTTTACACAACACATCAACCTGAAAAACAGATTATCTATGAAGGGATGAACATCAGAAACACTTTGTTTAGATTTTTCTGCCATTACCAGCGCCAGACAGCACCAGATAATAGTGTTCAAAAGGACTAAATTTATCAATAAAACCAGCTACCATTATCATTTATTTTAAAACTAATAATATAAATTCTCTGCCTAATTTGCATAATCTACCGAATCTGCCTAATTGAGCAGGCACGATAATTATGAACAACCTAGATTATATGAAGGGGGTTGCAGGATACAACACATCACACAGCAATGCATGTTCAGATTGTTTTTCTTCTTATGTATTTTTTACCGACCGCGTATGCGGGAAGGTAATGTTTTCAGTCGTGTGTGTGTGTGCGTGTGTGTGTGTGTGTGTGTGTGTGTCTGTCTGGGCTATAACTTTTGAAACTCTTGACCTAGAAACTTCATTTTTGGTATCAAGGTACATTTTTACAATATCTAGGTCAAGTTTTAGTGTCAAGGTCAATGGATTAATTCAAGGTCACAAAAATAAAACGTGCCCATTTTTGACAGTTATCCGTCAATATCATATGTTCAAATATTTGTGAGCAATGTACAAGGTCAAGGTCAAAATATGGGTCATGGTCATTTGAAGGTCAATTTGTAATTTTTTCATGAATTTTTCAATGTGTTAATTTTTATGGCATTTTAATGACTATTTGCAAAGCAGGCAGTTCGGCCTTCGATTGAAAGGTATTCTTGTTTTTATAAAATTTCACTCCTTCAGTGAGCCAAAGTCATTATTTATTCTACACAGACACAAAATGGCAGACATTTTTCAAATGCCTTTCACACATTTTTCAACAAATGTTCCAAACTCAAAACTCCAAAGCTAACAATAGTTTCATCCCAATGAACTTGTGAAAACGTTTTGAAACTTGCATCAAGGACTTGCTGCCATCTACAGCATATTTAAGTTTTATGCTATCACAACATATGTCGACATTGACGTAGGGCAGAACGCATAAAAAAACCCATCCGGCGCATGAGAGGCTAATGTAAAATTTAATAATTGTCACAGTAAAAATCTGGAATATTTGTTTTATTGTTTTCTTGCAATTTTTCTTTACTTTCGTTTTCGTTTAAAGCAACACATCTTTAATATTGCAAAATATATTTTGCCCATTAAAAGTTAACAAATTATTCTAATTAATTAACTAATTTGAGAAGATCCTTAACGAGACACCTGACTCAAAACTCATATTCCTTTTATGTAAAATAAGTAGAATGATCTGAGAAATCTTAGTGAAACAACTTGAAACTCTATTTGAAGAGCAATGAATCAGTTCATGTCTTGCTTTCAATTCAATTTTATGTCTTGCCACGCGTTACGAATTACAGACAGTTTTTGACTACTTAATCTGTGTCATTCAGAATTCTGTTCAGCATTCTGAGTGCAACATCTGGAACATCAGTTGGAACAACATGTCCAGCGTTTAGAACCCAGTACATTTTCAGATGACCGTGGGACTTGACGAACATTTCTGGAACATTGGTGTCAGGATTTTTCAGCATTTTCCTTTCAGCTTTATCATAGTCTTTCTTTCCATCCCACGTCAGTTTGTTCATCCATCTCAGAGCGCCAGATGTACTGCAGATGATGTCAAGTTGTCCAGAATAAACAACAACATCAATATCAGAAGATTTAAGGATTTCATCTACAAGATGCCAGGCAGGTTTACCAAAGTCTAAGCTTTCAATTTGTTCATCAACAAGACGATATGTCAACATGAACCACTGTTTCTCTTCAGGAATGATCCCAAGTTTTTCGCTGACATATCCATTCATGAAATCATCTATGTCCATATCGTAAACCAAACCTCTTTGTCCTTGTGGGAGCGTCAAGTCAGTGATTTTGTAGATATTGAATGACGTTGCATAACCAGACAATTTGTACATTAGGTCAACATATCCGCTCCACATTTTGTCCCATTTATTCGCTTCTCCATAACGGTATATTTTCCAGGCCAGGTCACTCGCATTTATGTACTGAACATCATCAATTAGAGACATTTCATACATAATTGGAGCCCAGGATACCATAATGTCAGTTGGAGAAACAAATCCATTACCAATAGCAACGCCCTTCAGGTTACATTGGATTTCTCCAGTTTCTATAGCCAAGTGCAGGTAGTAGGTCAGAGCTGCTGCCATCTTGCCTCCATAGGACTGTCCAAAGATGTAGAAAGGGTTGGTTTTGAAATAGGAATGTTCCTGCATAAATGTCTGTAGCATTGTGATCAAATCAGCAGAGATTTCCTCTATGTTCTTGGCAGTTTCTTTGGTAGCTATGCTAAAACCAGTACCAACAGGACTGTCTACAAATAGGACATTAGCTGATTGAACCCAGGTATAATATCTTGCTGTTAGATTTTGGTCTACTGGCCCAAACTCCAGAAAATTTCCAATTCCACTTCCAGAAAAACCAGGACCTCCTTGTAACCACAGTAAAATAGGTCGGTTGAGGTAGCCATCTGGATGTGTTGTTCTGTAGAACCAGTAGAACATAGAAGCACCAGGTCTGACAGGAATGTATCCCCATTCCTCTGAACCATCTTTAGTTCCACCTCTGGCTGACAAGCCATCTTCAACTTCACCACTTTCATTTCCAATTCCAACCGTTTGTCCACCTGAAATTAGGCATTACAGTTGAAATGAGAAAGCCTTTGAATTTAGACGTGCATAAAGAGTACATCACCATCCTTGAACATTGGTTGCGAGCATTTTCATCCTCCCTGTACAACAGGGGAGCTAAGGTGAGGGCCTCACATGTCAGGGAGCATGCGAGATGCCCATGCATCTCCAGCCATACATCCGTTGCATCCGTGAAACGTAACAGATTATCCAGTTGGTTAATTAGTTATATGCACAAATTGTACATTCATCTTCCTGAATAAAAAAATTCTTTACCACTAAAGTTTAAATAATTTGTTCTGGTTTTTTCACTAAACGACACGAGATGTGTAGCTGATATGTCTGTGACACACAAATCATAAAACATTTATATCGTTGCTCTCGCATTGTGGGATAATAAATTGGATTGCTTGATTTTGGTGCATTAAAAACGCATCTATGCGTTTTTATATATACTTACCTGACAGGAACAACAGACACAAGAGAAACGTACATCCTTCCAAACCAATCATGACGTCATGTCATTTATATCACGCCAGCAATACAACAAACAAGCAGAGATGTGCTGTGTATCTAGGTATCACTGTGGGGGCACAGTTGTATTTACAATTATGGTGATATCTCTGGCTCTGTGCAATTATTTCCCAATTGCTACAGATAAATAAAAACCATCATTACTAGTAGTTATCCTAATGAACTTTGCTTGATTGAAACAACCTAGATTCAAGCTGCAAAGAGCATAAAACTTTTCAATTTATTCACATGTAATTTGTTCATACAATTGCACAAATTGTTATTGTTTTAGCAATTTTACCATAAAATGTATAATGTGGTAAATGTTTAAATAAACTGTCCGTACTTTTTAATAAATTTGTGAAATATGAAAAATATTTATCATCGAGAGTTCTGTTCAGAAGTTTACGATGTGCTTTTCATAACCGAACCATCTATACAAATCTTGAATTCAGCAAGTGGCACTGCTTCTTCACTTATAAGGATAATGTATGTTAAAGAGTGGTCCTTGTGGGAGTTTTTAGATCCTTGTGGGAGTTGTTAGGCCTTTAACGTCCACTTGATTGGTCTGACATGAAATGTCAGGTCCACTGCACAGATGGGTAGAGCTGATCAAAACATAGGTAGATTAGTTCACACGTGAATGCATTTGCTTAACATGCTATCACATGTGAATAAAGATGCCTGACATGCATTCACACTTCATTGTTAAAGTGTAAGATTTGACAAACTACACAATCAGCTTTTGATGAGAGTGCAACAGTTAATTGCAACATGTCAATCAGTGTCAGGCTTAACATGACCATCAGCAGGTAAACAAACCACATGTGGACCAAGAGTGAATTATCCAGAGGCATGATCTAGAGGCCTTCAGATCTCATTAAATGGTTCGGTAATGGAATTTCTGTCATTCCAAAAGTGGTAGGAAGTTCATCCTCTGTTTTTAATCTATGTCATCCAGAATTCTATTCAGCATCTTCAGAGCCACGTCTGAAACATCAGTTGGAACAACATGTCCAGAGTTGAGAACCCAGTACATCTTGAGATGATGATGAGACTTGGCAAACATCTCTGGAACATTGGTGTCAGGATTTTTCAGCATTCTTCTCTCAGCTTTATCAAATTCTTGCTTTCCACCCATGTCAGTTTTTCCATCCATCTCAGAGCTCCAGCTGTGTTACAAAGTAAATCATATTGACCTTAGTAAACTATAACATCAATGTCAGAAGATTTCAAAACTTCATCTACCAGATGCCAGGCTGGTTCGTTGTGATCAAGTTGTCTTCCGTAGATTTTGCCTGAACCAGCCTTCCATTGTTTATCATCTGGAATGATTCCTAACTTCTCTCTAATTGGTCCATTCATAAAGGAACTTATATTTACCCCATAAATGGATGAGGAACCATCCAACTGCAGGATATTATACAAATTTGTTGTTCAAGGTAATGCTCTAAAAAGTATCCTATACGCTTTATGTTCAAAGTCTTGAAATCCAGTCCAATTTCCCTTTTCGGCCTCCTTAAGCTGACCAGGCCATTTCATCCACTTTGTTATTCTGTACATCATCAATGAGGGACATTTCATAAACCATAGGGGCCAAGGTCACCAGAAAGTCAGGAGGTGACACATAGCCATTGCCAATTGCAGTTGCTTTGAGGTTACATTCTATTTCTCCAAATTTTATTGCCTTTAGTAAGTAGTAGGGCAAGGCAACTGCTATTTTACCTCCATAAGATTGCCCAAAGATGTAGAAAGGGTTGGTTTTGAAATAGGAATCAGGGGCGAATCCAGGATTTCCCGTTGGGGGGGGGGGCGCCCGGCCCGTTGGAGGGCGCCACCCCCTATTATCGCCCAAAATTTAGTGGAAAGTGCATGAAAACGAAGAAAATTTGGGCTGTTGGGGGGGATCCCCGCCGGCGGCGCCCCCCTCCCTAGATCCGCCAATGAGAATGCTCTTGCATAAATATCTTAAACACTGTTATCAAATCAGATGAATTTTCCTCCACGTTACTTGGAATAAAGGAGGAATTTTCTGCTAAGCTAAATCCAGCATCCACAAGACTGTCAACAATGCGAATGTTTGTTGATTGAATCCAGGTTAAATTTCTTGTCTTTAAATGTTGATCCAAAGGTCCAAACACCAGAAAGTTTCCCAACCCAGTTCCAGACAGACCAGGACCTCCTTGTAACCACAATACAATAGGTCGGTTGAGGTAGCCATCTGGATGTGTTGTTCTGTAGAACCAGTAGAACATAGAAGCACCAGGTCTGACAGGAATGTATCCCCATTCCTCTGAACTATCTTCAGTTCCATCTCTTGCTGACAAACCATCTGAAATATGAAGAGATTTATTTTCACAATGTTCTTTTTCAACAAAAGAGGATACGGTATTCATTTTTGAAAGAAACGATTCTACAAACAATACCAAAATTAAGACTACGTCTTTCACTCGAAAAAGGAATTGTTCTGTTCATAAAAAAAACTATTGATAGCCCAGTCAGACATAATGTATAAACGCTTATTCAGTGTACACCTCTATTGGTGGAAAAGGGAGATGTCGCACCAGACGTGACCCTTGGGATTACAGCACACAAAAGTGCAGGTGCGAAATCATAAGACTATCAACAATGCAGTACAATCGGTCGTCTTGCTGCATGTTTTTGAGTCGTATCAAATAAAGAGCCCACTGTTGAATTATACTAAATGTAATCAAACAAAGAATATTCCAAGCTATTAATTTTGGTTTTCATTAAAACTTATTTTGTTCAAAATTGAATGTTACCCAAAAATAATTATGGGTAATTATTTGCACTCCATCTGTGTGATGTTGGCGAAATTTGATAAAACTGTATGAGTTATTATATCTTACCCATCTGTACCTTGACCCATTTACCCATATGGGGGTCAAAAGTAAGGGCAGGTAAGGGCTCTGGGGTAAGGGTGGGAGTTGCTTAGCAACTGCCTGGCTAAACAAAGGCATTGCCAGCTTGGGAGTCCCAACAGTGAACAGCCATATTTTTCTGAGAAGAATTTTGAGCAAATAAGACCATGTTCCAGGGAAGTTAAGGACTCAAGAAGAGAGCCCATAAGACCATAGGGGTAAGTGTATTTCAATTTATTATAGTTTTAATCTTGATTTGTGATGATTGTACTGGATTTGTCTTGTTGTAACTTTACCAGAATATGTCAAATCTTGTTATAAATCAATAAATTGATGCCAGGGCATGATTTGTACAGATTTTGACCATCCATTAATGTAATTATTGTGTCTATGAGATAATTTGGTCATACTGTACATATTGAGGATTTGGACTTGGAGAATTGTGATGTATTTTTGTCCGTTCTTCTGTCCATCTCTGGTGGTCTTTAAATCAATAATCCATTATAATAAAGTAATAAATAAAGTAACAAATTAATGTTTTAGGCTCCCTAGTGTACCAGCCATATTCCCTTATGGATTTTAATGGATAAAATCATGGAATTTCGACACTAGGTGGGTTGGCAATCCAGTCTGCAGCTGATATAATGAAGGTATTAATAAATCTGTGTGCTTAAATCAATATTTAATCAATAAATAATCAATAATTTCCTTCATTTGTAGGTAGATTGTGGTTTTAATGATAAAATATCTAGTCAAAATGTACATAATTGTAACATAGTGCAAATAAGTCAATGCATGTGTGTGTGTGTGTGTGTGTGTGTGTGTGTGTGTGTGTGTGTTTGTGGTGGGATGGGGAACCTACCTAACTAGTTTTAATTATCTTTAATTGTATTTGCAGCTTTACTACTACATGGGAAAGGGGGGTTAATAGTTTGGTTTGGGCTAAATCATGTAAATTTTGTGTCATATTGTTTATTTTTGTTGTAACTAGTACTCTATTTTGGACGATAATCAATAAATTTGTCCAAATTAAACATTTTCGTTATAGTTATTAGAGTAATGTGTGCGGTGAACCCAGATTTCAGTGATTTCAGTAACTTCTTACACATGCGAACCAACACAATCGAATCTAGATGGTAACACTTACTGAGAACAGATGAGGGGTTTTCTTCTTTCAATCTCTGCTGAATCTAGCAAATCTATGTAATTTTCCAAACATATGAACTGTCTGATTTTTATCTCCAGACAATTTTCAGTTTAAGCACAGTTTAAAATAAAACTATTTTCAGTCCAACGATGCCATATTGTTCAAAAAAATTCAGTTCATGTGCTAAAAAAATGACCAAGAAATTTTCATTTAAATTGATTGCAATTCAAAAACAATAGGTCAGCAACAGAGGAGGTCAATTGACATGTCTGGAAAATTTTGGTAAATTAGGCAGATTAGGTAGATTTGGTGAACGAAATTAATACGAGAAACCTAGAATAAGAACCTTTAGATCCTGAGATATAGAATTCCTACACCCTTACACATAGTGAAAGTCTCAAAAATAAGAAACAACCCTTTGGAACACACAAATACTTTACTGAAGCTAGATGGGTGAATCTCTGACTGCGCCTCACGGAGCTTTGCTTATATCCTTTCCTAATTTAACATTATTGTGAATAAGGATTCTGAGGCAGGTACTCAGATGCGAAATAAACGCATCAAAACAACAATAATCTACAAATGTTGTCTGTCCTACTTACTTTTGTGTGGAAAATGAGAAACATCTCGCATCAGAAGAACACAAAACCGCGCACAACGTCGATATTTTCAGGTTGTCAGATCTCTGTTGTTGAGAAATACTATCCATTATTGTTCCATCATCTAATCTTCTAAACCTAGATGTTACAACTGCAGAATAACGTAAATGGAGGTGAATACGGGTAAGCTATTTCAAATGACAACGAAAATGTAAACATTTAAAGTAATAGCTTTCATACCCTTAGCTGGTAAACCAGTGCTGTTAACTCGTTCAAATCGACCAAGAGTAACCATTATCAAAATCAGTTCGAGAAATAACATTACTTTAAATGTCTGTAGGCGTCTACTCTGATCTTCAAGCCTTTGTTACCTATTTTGATCTTAGATCCTGAATTGTATTTCTAAATGGATCTACGTTGAAAGCGACCGTTTTAATATCATCAATTGTTTATGTAAACTGTTAAAATACAGGCAACTTACTTACATTTCCCAGACCTGTTTACAAGCATGATGGATTGACGAAAAGAAAGGAAAACAAAGTTCTTTATTTGTATTGTTTAAAATGGGGAGAAAGCAATAGTTGTCTTAATTTAGGTCTGCATTGGCAAGTTATATTGCTTAGATGGGGAAAGATTCTGTTCATGGTTCTTCATTTTGGGAACATTAGGTGTTTTCTATTCTTGTATCGCAAATTGAAATTGATTTCAGGAACCGTTTGATAACGTTTAAAAACAAGTTCTGAATTCCAAGCTTTCGTTATTGATGTCCAAAAATAGTACTAGTATTAAGCGGATAATATTTGCATTCTCTGCAGTAACAGAATAATCACATCAACACCACATCTTGCCGATATTTAATCATATCTGTAGGCCTCTCTACAGTGGCTTCCATACTGGATGAATTTTTTGTGTGGGATTCATGATCATCACACCAAACTTTGTTTGTTTACATTCCCTTTCCACTTGGTTGATTATGAGACCATTTTATTTCACTCCCCTTCTGTCTCTAGCTGATTATCACAATTGCAATCTTGCTGTGCTACGTGTAAGGTCTGACAATAAGTTACGGTTAAGTTTGTAAACATTTGAGACCTGTCAGTCATTCATTGAGAGAAGACTAGAACTAAGACTATTCAATCAAGCTGGGATAAGAATGGATATGTCCATCAAAAATCGGCATTCTTAATGAGGAGTGCAGACTGGGACTGCCTTCACATTGAAAAAAATTGTATTAGTAGTGGCTCTATGGTACTGGTGATTCTGTGAAAAAAGTGAAGACCTGCCACAGAGAAGAATTATGAAGGGTTGGAGTTGATCGTAGAGGCACATAAACATTATTACCGCCCGCGTATGCGGAAGGTTATGTTTTCAGTCGTGTGTGTGTTTGTGTCTGTGTGTGTGTGTTTGTGTCTGTGTGTGTCTGTCTGTCTAGGCTGTAACTTTTGAACCATTTGACCTAGAAACTTCAAAAATGTGGTAGTATATCTTCATAATATCTAGATCAAGTTTGAGTATCAAGGTCACTGGATCAAGTTCAAGGTCACAGCAATAAAAAGTGTCAAAATTGGTAGTGTTGTCTACTAATATAATAAGTTATGATGTTTGAGACAAGTAATGGGGTCAATGTAAAAATAAAGGTCAAGGCTATTTGAAGATCAAGGTCATTTGAAGGTCAAATTTCTAGATTTTTGTAGTTTTTTCATGTTTTAATAACTATTTTCATTTTAGTTACTATTTGCGTTTTAATGACTATTTGCAAAGGGAGTGGTTCAGCCTTTGATTGGAAGGCATTCTTGTTCATTTATATTTTTGCTAGAGGTTACATGAGTGTTTAAAATGAAAGCACATCAGTTATTATTTCTGTTCAATTCAATTATGTGTGCAAAAGAATCTTAGGTTGTATCGTTTATTTGAATAAAATGATGATGTGAATTTCTAGTCTAGTAGTTTTATCACATTTCAGGAAGATATTAGAGGTTTTTCTCAATTTGTTCTAAGACAATTAGGCTAATTAGCCTAATCCTAGATGGCAAATTAAATTAAGAAAAACTAATGTGTAGGCATTTTAATTTCTCAACCTGCATCCTAAAATAGACTGGTTTCAGGTAGAGAAATTAAAATGTGTGCATGCTAGTTTTTCTTAACTCAATTTGTTATCTAGGATTAGGCTAATTAGCCCAATTAAAAGAAAAACCTTGAATATCTTGTTGATTTGTTCATATGTAAACAAAATTTGAGTTATTCCATTGTGCTTTTATTTACCGCAATAAGTTGACACTAAAATTATTAAACTGAAATATGTTAATACCCTATATCATGGAAATTCTAATTAACAGAAATAAATAACAAGAATGCCTTCCAATCATAGGCTGAACTGCCTGCTTTGCAAATATTCATTAAAATGCAAGTGTCATTAAGATGCAAATAGTAACTAAAATGAAAATAGTTATTCAAACATGAAAAAATTACAAAAATCTAAAAATTTTACCTTTAAATGACCGTGACCTTTAAAATGACCTTGACCTATATTTTGACCTTGGCCCCATTTACTTGTCTCAAACATCATTAAATATGATATTAGTAGACAACATTAAAAATTTGGACACTTTTTATTGCTGTGACCTGGAACTTGATCCAATGACCTTGATATTCAAACTTGACCTAGATATTATGCAGATGTACCATCATACCAAACATGACATTTCTAGGTCAAGTGGTTCAAAAGTTATAGCCCAGACAGAAAGATAGACACACACACACAGACACAGACACGACTGAAAACATTACCTTCCCGCATACGCGGGCGGCAAAAAAACTGGCAAGATAGAATATTGACAATATATATTATACAAAGCTCTTGTTACAAAAATGGCTAGTCATAAATCATCTAATGACAATGATAACAATAATACCGTTATATTTTCATGTTTTATCCTGGCAATTGATACGAAAGCGATGAACGCAAAATTCAACCTCTACTGGGCTTATGATTGCTCAAGTTGATATCTGGAAATAGCAAGTAAATCTCCTGTAATTAATATTTACTGTGAGTAAACTTGTGTTTGTAACTGTCACATAAATTCCGTCTGCTGCCCGGCAGGTTTATTCATCCCGAGAAAACACAGGATTTACATTGATTTTGTGTGTTTTGTTCAAACATGAGTTTCCTTGTGTGTACAAAAAGGGAGAACATTTTCATTCGTAACTCTTTGTTTTGGGATCAGTGAAAGCTTTTCTGTGAATAAAATTGTAGACTACTTGCAGCTCTGAGATTTTTATCAATATCTGACATTAGGAACAAAAAATCCCTGCTGTGTTTCTCCCGCAGAAAAAAAACCACAATATAAACTTCATCTTCAAGAGGGGATGTGATATTCATGGTTTTTAGTGTAAAACACTGTGCCCCTTAGAGGTCGCACTTTTAGAAATATCCAAACGATACTATAACATTAAATTTAACTACCAAGCAAGGTTTAGCAATATGATATATTTTAATTTTAACCAAAATAAAAGATATTAAATACATTAAACTTTTGATTATTGAAATAGTCTCAAAACAAAAAATCGTAAGTATACTTTCATCATTTACTAGTATTAACTTGGTATGCAATTAGATTTAGTTGCAAGGAATGTTTAGTTAAGATACTAATACTAATACTTTGTCTAATACAAAGAAGCGACTCCACTCTGATAACCTTGTCGATTATATAAATAAAAAATCCTGACTAGGCCACAGGGTCCTTATATTTTAGTAATGGTCTGTTCTTATCGTAATGTCACGATAATTAATTTGCAATTAAAAATAACATATCCAGATGGTAACAAACAGAACTTCAGATGTCGCCTCAGCAGGAGTGCTTTTCAAATGAGTCAGATTGGAACAAACCGAAGATGGCATTTAAGTATGGTCCCCCGAACGTAAAAATTTAAGTACAAAAGCTGTTAACAATATTAACTTCCCAGCAGGCACTTCACCCAACCTTGGTGTAAGATATCACATTGAAGTGATGTCATAAGGGGCAACCTAAATACCATTTAGGGTCCTAGCGCTGGAACCTGTCCTGTCTTCCCTCATTGGTACCAGGTCCACACTTTGGTGTGGTGATGCTGTGGTTTACTTGTATTTGCCAAACGTCTCTACAGATAGCACTTCATTTCCTCTTCATTAGGTCACTGCGCCTCACTTAAGAACAGTACATTTCCTGGAATCTTGGTTGCATAGTCAGAATTTTGTTTTGAACTGGAAGGTTACCAGTCAGACCTTTATTAACAGAACACAGTTCTTGTCTAGTGCTACTTTTTAGTTCGTTTACAACAGAAGACTTGTACCATCGTTTCTTTGAAATAAGGATTCCCGATAGCATAACACGCAGGGTTAGCCATACTGTTGACATACCCAAGCCAATATCCGATTATCATATACCTGAAATAGAAGTTTACATTTTTTCATGATCGAGGCTTCCCTGACGTACAATTAGAGAAAACATTTCAACATTTGTATAAACAGTTCTACATACCATATCAAGACAGTTGCAATTGACGATTCACACTCAGGCATGGATGTTTTTCTCTTTTTTAGTTGGATCAGGGTCCATTTTTGGGGCCACTGATTAGTCGTCATTTTGTATCTATGCAAATGCTCGATTCACGTTCTATGTCTATGCCATCTTTTTGACTATTTCGGCATTATTAAACATTGATTTAATGCATGCTTTGTCTCCATCTACCGTAATAGTGATGTTTACGAAATGGTCACAATTTAGCCAGCTGAAGGGACGTGACTGGTGCTTCACCTGCCTCTCTTAGGGCTCGGCCACACCAAGCTTTAGCGTTGGCTTTTGCTTTAGCCTTAGCGTTGGAAAATGATTGGGTCTCTATTTAGTTTAATGTGGTGGCCATACCAAGCGGTGACGCTAGCTTTAAAGCTTGGTGTGGCCACTCCATTAAACTATATAGGAATCCATTTACTTTCCAAAGCAAACGCTAAAGCTAAAGCAAACGCTAAAGCTTGGTGTGGCCGAGCCCTTAGGACTCTCCACTGTACAAGTGTGTATACAGTAGGCCCACCGTCTGGACATTCCTCATGCTAGCAGAGGAGGGCAGACAGCAGTGAGCTCCAACCCAGGTAGTGCGACGTCATTGCTATTAACAATACTGTTTACTCACCAAGAGCTTAGATAGCCTGGCTTCGTTGCTTCCAGAACAAATACAAAACTTAATGGTAGCCAACAGATCGCAAAAGTGACAAGTAACAAGGCGATGGTACGCAGAGCCTTTCGTTCCTTTTCTTCCTTTGATATGACTTCCTGTGGGAAGAGGGAGATTCCATAAATACAGGAGGTTCGAACTGGACATGAGGTAATGTTTTATCATGCAAAGCCACACCTAATTTTATAACTAACAATCAATACTGATGAGGTAATATAAGTTGGTCATTATAGAATTATTATAAAATCACAGATAGTATTCACACAAGAAGAGGATTTTTTCGCGTAAGCCATTTGAATTTAAAAAATTATGTTGTGCTTTTCTTCTTGTGAAAAAAGCAGCGCGAAATTCTATTGTTCACAGAATCGCAGGAATTTCTCGAATTTAATATGCATCAACAAAGAATTCATATCAATCATCATATTAATCACTTATATAAGAGTTTACCAGGGAGCTCTTGTAAGACACCGTATTACAGCTTTGATGGGATTTTCCTGTGCAGCAAGACAGATGCATTTGCGCTTCAATCAGGATGGTTCAAAATCACAGGTTATTTATTCTGGGAACAGAATAAACGCATACTCCAATCTCTTTCGAGGCATGACATGCAGTTCTAGTGTTTGAATGATAAATGCCGAGGTGGAATAATATTTAGTAGTTTTGTAGAAATTACCTAATGGATTTAGGTGTGACAGTGAAGTCAACAATGTACCACATCACTGTAGTTTGTTGACTCAGACTAATAGTAATTGAACATTATGCATTGTGATTATCTAGCACAATCGTAGGATGTGCTGAAATTTGAGCAAGGAATAGAAATCCACTGATTAGAACAAATGCGTTTAATCATGATTTAATAAGAGCTCAGAGAAGCTTAGAGGGCATATTCTATAATTTCTAAAGTGGATGAATCCTTGAACTTGCCTTTGATTTTGTCTTCTTTTCAGAGTTCTTGTCTGATCTTCTATCTGACTGCGATACAACGGTCGAGTCTACAAAATGACACCTTTAGATGAATATTTTGATGAATACTATTCTTGTTTTGATAAATAGACTAACTGGGCTTGGTATAATCAGTGCACTTTTATCATGAAAATGCAATTGCTGAGTTTTTGAACCCTCCAAATATGGTGAACCAATATGTAAAGAAAACGAAACATATCACAATATTCTGTGCATAAATCTACTAAATCCTTGTCTCCTTCTGCAGTAAAGGCCTAATATGTCGTGAAGTGCTTATTAAAGAGTTGATTTTGAAGGATAATAATTTTGTGCTGTCACCCAGCTACAGCCATCCCACCACCATAAATTAACTTTGTAATGATTAAAGACGCAACATTAATTTGTTAAGCGTCACGATTATGTAACTTAATTAACACCTTTATGAATAGTTTATGTGAAGGAATGTAATTTCAAATATGAAATATGATTTCTGTTATTCAACATGTTATGAAATATGCATAAATTTATCAGAGGAACCAAAATAATTTTCTATCAAGGCTTTCTACACTTTACTTAGAATGTGAGATCACATACACAGATTGAGTGCGGTTCATAAGATATTGTTTTCTTGGTTATGCATTTGAATTATAATTACCACGGGGCAAAATCAAGTCAAAATTTTCAAAACATGTTCTGTTATCTTTGCATGCAGTTGATTTTGTTTTGTAATTGCCGTTTGTCATCCCACTACCTGTTTGGCCACAGGATAAAATATAAGTTCATGACTCTTCATTTTGGAAACAATAGATGCAGATACAATAGATACAGCATTTTAGTGTCGCAAAATTAAATCAATTCCAGAAGCTGTCGGGCTATTCTCGGTTTACAGTTTTGAAGTATGTGAGTACATGAGCTCGGAGCTCTGAGATACAGGTGCTGCTGAGTTAAATGCCCCTAATTGCGGGTTAGGTTCATTAAAGAACAGAGGTGTTACTTCGATTCTTTAGTATTTCTAAATAATAATACATACAAAGTAAACCAAATTAACTCAGATATGTAGTTTTGTAATGTAGTTCTGTGTTGTCAAATAGTATCAAATAACAGTAGTGAATTTACGCATTCCAAACTCTCATTGTAGCTAAACACCAGAAGTTGATTTTCAAAGTCAGTTACATAAATTCAGTACTGTCATGTGTAACTTATTTAACCTAAAGAAACAAAAGTTCAATTCCATAACTTTGATTTTGACTTTCAGTTTTATTAACCTGAAATAATGAAGAAATGGCGATTCAGTAATTACCATGAGAAAATACCACATTTGAACCGTTAATTTTTAAGTCAATTGTTAAACAACTCAAAGGACTCAACAGGACCTCTTCTGCTAAGAATTGAATTACGGTACCTGTGGAATAATCAGTGCTGACATCTTCCGTAGAAATAACTTTGACCCCATTCACTTTCTTTGATTTCACTGACTTATCCTTATTCATGGATTTGTCTATCTGTCCCGCCTTTCTGGCAATGTTGAATATCATAATGTACACTATTCCTGTGTTGAGAAGAGGGGATAACAATTCATTAATGAAGGACATGTAATGACATTTTAAAAAGTCCGCATAGCTGCTCAGAAAATTAAATTAATTTGGCTATATTTGAAAACAAAGGAAGAATACGGTGTGCTATTGATGCAGAAAACTCTATTGTTACAAAATTACTCTAAGATCAAAATAAAACGTTTTTTCTGTGATATTGGAACACTAAAATTCATACAACAGCTTGTTGTCTCTTTCAATCTAGTTTTTTTTTCGAAATGATCAATCTTGCAGGTTTGGCAGGTGAAATGTTACTACTATTGGTAGAATAACTTATAAACATGAATCCTAATGAAATAATTTTTTTTACAAAATTGGACCATAGCAGCGGTGAGTCAATAAATAGTGATGACTCTACTAAAGTTAAACACATCACTTCAGAAAAATGGTTGTGTGCTGATCCTCAGAATTTAAACAGATAGAAATGATAATACAAACCTGTGCCCCCGATTGCTGCCCAATGCACAAACGTTACCATTACGAATGTTAGTGGTATACTGGTTAGATAATATGTGGAACATCCAAGAGGGTCACGCTCCTTCCCCAGATATATTTGTGATAAATAAATATAAGGAGTAAACACACAAATGACTCCAATCCAAATTCCAATCAACCAAAGTTTAGCTTTAGTTTTTGTACGATTTACCTAAAAGTGAAAAAAATATTGCTGTGACATTTACTTTAATGTGGACAGTCAATTTAATTTTAAAAAGAAATTTTTTCTCAGATTTTCACAGATGTTATTAACTGTCTATATTTGACCAATTTCGATTGAAGATAAAATACATGCAAAAAATATTAATTGCAGTGGATCCGTGTTTCCATAAGATTCTGTTCTCATGATATCCGTTTCAGGTAACGTAGAAAATATCTCCGTGTGAGTCACGCCATTGAGATTCAAGGCTGCACCAACAATTTTTTCTGTCCTCTCCATCATGGAGCCATTACCAATTTACACCTCTATGTCTCGAGGCGATCTAAGGTTCCATTCCGCTTCTTAGGCAGTAAATGTTTTCCTCGATACATTTATTACAATACTACATACCTGATACGAAAGTGGATATTTTAAACTTAGATATCTGTCGATGCTTATAAATAAAATAGTATAAATAGATACACAGCATAAAACGTAGTCACATACATTCCATATGTCACACCAAAACTGAAATGAAACATTAGAAAACAAACTACACGTTATCTCGGTATATTTTCAAATCTGAAATATGTTTGTTATTTCAAGTAGATCAGAACATTAAATTTCTATCAATTTTATTTCACAGGGGTAGAATTGCTATCATGTAGTTTTAATAACCAAGAATAAAATTGACAGTAATGGTCTGATTACAAATCATGTAAACCGAATTTCACACTACTTTAAGGTTACGTTGAAATAGTTTGAAACAGTAACTTTGAATTTATACAAACTTCATAATCCCTACACTTGCAGTTTACTGGTGGTTCACAAGATAATGTAATAGAGCTTCGTAACATTTAGAGTATCTTATATCAACGGCAAAATCGTAATGTCAGAGATGTTAAAAAAATTACAAGAAGTTTTCTTCTGAATTATTTCTTTCATCGAAAACATTTGAACAAATACATGACACAATACTACTAAGTTAACGAAATAGTAGAACCTCACCTGAGATACCGGCCAATAACCAATAGTTGAATATATTGTCCAAACCGGCATAGAAACTATACTTATTAAAAAATCTGCTATTGCCAAAGAAAGAATAAAATAATTGCCTGGAGACCGTAAACGAGGATCCTTAGCAACAACTATAAATACCATTATTTGTCCGAAAAATGTAATTAATGTCATAATAGAACCAGAAACACAATTAATTATATCGAGTCCTCCACCTCCATCATCCGTCTGAAATTAAAATGTATGAAAGTAAATCAGAGAAAATTTTCTAATAATTTTTCAACAAAAGAATTTTGCACGGCGGACGAACTGTTATTTATTCAACAAGACACACCGAAAGACGCTCCTAGAAATCAAGAATTGTTGAAAAATTGAATCAGAGCAAGTAACCCAAAATTGTCACTTTTCATCAACTTATCAAACATTGATTCAAAAACATTCAAAAAAGATTATGAGTTGATTTCATAAATTTTAATCAAAAATACAAAAATAAAAGGTACATTAATTTCTTTCGATCACTGCCAGCTGGCTAAATGGTCTTCATTTTGTGTCTATGAAAAATGTCGGATTCCCCTTGTACTTCTATGCCATCTGTTTAAATATTTCGGCATTTTTAAACATCAATTTAGTGTATGCCATGTAATCGAATGAAATATTACACCTTTTTGGTGTAAACAGAAAATGATCACAATTTAGCCGGCTGTCTCAAAAAATTTCTCCATGATGATGCAATCCAAAAATTAAAAAAGTCTGGCCTTATGAGATTACATAATCGTGAAGAACACATACTCAACCATGGGCAGACAATACCATTAGTAGAACCAGTCTATGACTGGGGCAAAGAGATTCAGCTGTTATTTGAAGTAAATATCACGATGGCAGATTATTTGAAAGGCTTTACTGTACACAGAAATCGTATCATTTTGGAAACGAAGAGAACAAAGGAGAGAACAAACGAATGTCACGCTGTGCTTTTGATGCACTATTGTTAAACTTCTGATACGAATTCCGTGTACTGGCAGCTCTTGAATTTTACTTAATTTTTCACAACATGCTTTTCTTTGGCTTATTTCTCGCCAGATGCAGTTCGTCAAAATTATATTAATTTGGAAGCAAAACAATTTCATGCTGTGCTCTCGAAAACGCGGTATTTCTAAATTTGAAATATATATTATTATTATTTTGAAGAACATCCTTTTCAGTTCCAATTTTTAAAATTTTGGTGTTTTCGAAAGTTTCCAAATGAATGTAAATTTTCATTAATCGTCACCGAAGATGAAACGTTCGATTGCGGTTCTTGATTTTGCAAACAGTCGAAATTAGCACTGCGCTCATTTTCAAGTGAAAGGCAGAGCATGATATTCTGTTATTCACAGAACAAAATACATTTTGTAGCTAAATAATGCTTACCTCTGTTACATTTAAAGTTGAATTACTCATGTCTGTTGTATTATAATCAAAGGTAAAAGAATGACCGTCACTGCTGGTCGAAAGTTCCATTTTATAGCGCGCTGTTCGGACGCCCCTAGCGTGATGCGGAGGCGCTAAGTGTGTAATTAACGGATAAACATCGTCATTATCCCGTGAAACAACAACCTCATGTCAAAATATGTCCAAGAGGCTCATCCTTTAATAGCTCTATGTCAGGGAATATTGATCAACACATCAAAGGGCAATGCCTTGGCTTCAGTCGCTTTAACTTTGCAGTTCTTTTCCTGTTACATGTTACATTTCAAGGTCTCCGTCATGTGGCGACGTACCTTCAGTGCTTTAATATTTATCAATTGTGAGCACGTTTGCGATACTTTTCAATGAAATCGAGTTTTTTGTAGAACATTTTCCCATTTATCAGCTGCTGCATGTGTCATTATCAAAAGCAGTTCATCCTGCGTACGTAAACAGCTTAACAAAAAAACTTATTTTCGTTGCCATTCTTCTTTGGCATTTGGTGCTGTGGTTGGGGCTAATAGTTGAGCTACTTCTGAGCGTTTTCTTGTCTGTCTCTTGGATTTGATCTTTGGACGGTTATTTTGGGTTTCTTGAGGGCTTTCAGTGGCTATATAAATATATATATATATATATATATAGTCGAAGCAAACAACTACTGAGGTATCCTTTACAATTTTATTAATTAGAAAATTGGCTGACCGGTTTTGAGTAAGTGTTCATTATGATCTTCATCAGAGCCAATGACTGGAGTTTTATACTGGATTTTTAATTTATTCAATATTGCTAATTTTTGTGAATAATTAATGAATCTCTAGGTCTGGTTACTAGGTGTTGATAGGGGCAAAGGTCAATTATTTTAATTTAGAATTTGGAAATGGTACCAAATGGCAAATGTCAGTCTTTGGCTTTCATTTAAATTAAATTAAAAATCATTGGCTCTGATGTCACAACAGGCACAAGAAATATCAATACAGTTTTGAGCAATTAACAGCTGTTTTCATATTTATTTTAACTCTTTCCTTCATCAGATTGCAGAAGTAATGTAACTAACATGCCATTATATAGTATTTCACTTGGAGATTTAATTATAATATTGTCATGGATTTATTTA
>JBCAUI010545470.1:0-10615 GCA_038406195.1 Haplosyllis anthogorgicola
TTATATCGATATCCCGCTTATATCGATGCCATTTTTCCGCACCAAAAATATCGATATATCCGGGGACGAGTGTATGTAATTGCCAATTCCATGCAGTCCCTCACCATGTTTTCCATCCATATCTTACCTTATAATCTTTCTGCAGACATCCAGTTCGGTATTTGTACTTCAAGGGCAACCTGCTCACCACGGCCAACATCCCAGTCGTCAAGTTTCCACAAATGCTACCGTTTGAAGAAGTAGACAACATAAAACACAGAAGGTAGGTTTCCATGGCAAATGGTGAAACCTAAATTATTAAACAATTGAATCTGTTTCGGGCGGCACCCTCATTTGTTAAGACAAAAATGCCATCAAAGGCATCATACTGCACAAAACATGCCGTTCAAAACAGTGCCAACTGTAATGTCGATAGGACCCTGCTGGGAGCATTTATCTGAAATAAACAGTAATGTGAAAAATTATTATCCATTAGAAAAATAATACTATTACCATGGTTAACACATGGACAACCTCATTACTGTCCTACATGCATTTTAAAACTTGACAGGACACTTTTACATTACCAATTTAGTCACGACTTAATTATATGAAGAAGTTGACTTCAAAAATGTCTGTTTTTCTGTGAGACAAGTTTACATTGATGTTCTACTATTTTTGTAGATATCGCGGTAACATTCAGGTGTATAATTTCCTGGGTGAACAGACAACACAAGGCGTACACGACATATGTCTATCAACCTACGATGAACCAGCGCAATACAACTACAATATCCGACTTGCTGTTCCTTACGATCAAGTGTAACACGACACAGACATGTTATCTTTTCAATGTGTTATCACGTTAAACACACACTTGTCCCCGATTATTTCGATTTCGGACAAATCGATTTCCCTGATAATTCAATCCAATTTTCTTCACTCCCATTGACCCCTATGAAATTTTACTCTAATTTGATATCCCTTTTAATTCGATCGAATATTTCATGTCAAATATATTGAATTATCCAGAGACAACAGCTGTTGGCCATTTTTTGAGTAACTTGCTGTTTACCGAAAACTGCGAACCCAAAGGACGATCATAATGGGCCAAACCTTTTCTAAAATAATTTTATGATGTACAAGTCTAGTCATACTTCAGTAACAAAAGTGTAACTCTTTTGTGTCAACCATAATTCATCCCAGAAACAAACAAAAATACTTGCTGTTGACGGCAGGTTTCATCCGACATAAAATTTCTTGTTTTGATTTCTGATATTGTAACAGCGGGGTCTCGATGGCTGCAATTGTACATACAGTGTAATTATATTTATACTGAAAATAAATATGAACCAATGTTTTTTATATATTTCCGACTATTTATTTGACAACAATAACATTTTTATCTTATGCGATTTCCCTCTTTTACAACTGCTTTAAATTGATATTATTGTGCATTTTAATATCATTCTTTTCCCAAATTGACTCTTAAAAGACAAATTAATCACGCAAATTTATGAAAAACGTGAGGTTAAGACCTTATTAATTAAAGGCATTAAATTAAACTAAAATGGCCAACATTACTAGCTGATGATATTCTTCATTAAAAATAAACTTAACTCTGGGGTACATAATATTACATGTTTCCTGATTGGGACATAATTCCACAAAACTAAGTGCTATTTATGACATATAATATCACACATATTTTCATAAACTAAGAAAAAACTACATGTAAATGGAAAAAGTGAAAATCTGATTACTTAGCACCATAAATTGCTATCGTAAATCATCTAACACTACTTGTCTGTAATAATATGATTTCAATAATTCTATGTAAAAGTAGTTCTTCTGTAACGGGTGCAATACTGGCCTCTTATTGGATAATAGGGAGGTGAGTCAAATCCTAGGCTTACTTTTCAGGCTTACTTGCTTCTTCCTCATTGGTTGGCACAATGCCAAAAAGTAAGTCTAGGATTTGACTCACTTTCCAAGCTTACTTGTGACTTTCCAAGCTAACTTTTCACTGAAGGGAATAAAAACCTTACACACTGTTTTTGTCAGTGAATCAGGGATTTGTCACCCATCACTGCGGCTCGGTAAGCCTGGAGTCCATCTCAGGGTGACAAATCCCTGATTCACCTCCAAAACAGTGTGTAAGTAATAATATGTACTGACTAATAGCTACAGACCACCTCCTTACCAATCAGAATCTTAAGCGACTCCAGCTTGAAGAGCGTTTTAGGTCAAATAAAGGGCTCGGTCACACCAAGCATTAGCGTTTCTTTTTACTTCAGCTTTAGCGTTGGAGAATGATTGGTTATCTATTTAATGTGGTGGCCACACTAAGTGGCAAAGATAGCTTCAAAGCATCTTAAACTATTAGGAATCCTATTACTTTTCAAAGCAAAACGCTAAAGCTTGTTGTGGTCGAGCCCTTAGCTCGACAATAGTTTATGAAACAATGCCAAACAATACAGTAATACTTGTTTTGGGCGAACTATCCACTGTGCACGACATAGAGTTCCTTGATGACAATGCGTTTGCCCAAAACAGTGTGAAATTAGTGAAAAAAATTGGCGATCAGAGAATAATTTTGTCAATTACTTTTATCTCACCCAATGTTTGTGCATGTATTTTGGTTCGCCCATGACAAGTTTTACTGCACGTATTTTTGTTTCTCTGGTGTACAAAAGCACAAACATAGATCACAAACCGGTGAGATCTCTTTGGTATAATAGTCAGTTAAAATCGTCATCACTTCTTGTGGATCCAAGATAAAGCACCAATAGTAAATGTCTTGTTATCAACATAAATAATTTCTCATTACTATCATAGTTGTATTTGCATTAACCCTGCAGTGTGCCCATCAAGAAATCCTAGATGTGTTACAGTTTGACTCCATATAATTATTTCATTTTCTCGTTCATTGACAACATCAACATAGACTGAAAGAGAAATTCGCATTTTCCGACAGCACCAGGTTCACCTATGTATTCTATGTGCTTGTGCAATTTTTCGACGCATGACTCCAACCGCCTTAACATCCGTAAGTCCTGCTTCACTCTCTGTGGAACATCTACCTCCTTTTCACTCGTATCATTTTCATAATTTTCCTCATTCTCTGTCACTAAACTTTGTGCCGTGTTAATTTTTGCTGAAACACCCGAATAATAAACATCCATCCTGTTCTTGCTCAATTTTCTCGCCCGGTGTGACCTCCTGACTATTGCGTCATCACTCCCTCTTGACGTCATCGCGACGTCATCTTGTGAACTCTGCGAATGTTTGTGGTGATTTGACGTACTGTCTGGCTTTTCGTTTTGTCGTGACGTACAAGTGATAAGCTCCTGTGAGTCTGTGACGTCACCATAGATGACGGATTCTATTGTGTTCAAGTCGTGCATGCTGATGTATTTCCTGCAATACAATGTTTGTCAGGCAGTGTTTCGCGCAAGTACATGTACTGTATTTATTCAAACAGAAGCTCCAAATTTTGAGAGACTGCCTCATTTCAAATGAAGGCCGTTGATCAACGTCGAGTCTATCGAATGAAACTTCATGACACTTTTTGGCAGGAAAAAGTCATGTGACTGCATTGGCGGCCATTTTTTCCTGGTCACATGATGTCATTTTGGTGGGATAACTGGATGGCTTGTTTTTCACGTGGACGACCACATAGTCTTTATCGAATTTCATTCGATAGACAAATATCGAAGGACCCATACATTATACATGTAGTCCACGACATTTAACTTTCTGAGACTTTTCTCTCACTCTAACGTTTTCATACAAGATGTTAATTTCCCGTAAAAAATGTAACTGTCAATCAATTTTGTAAAAGTTGGAAAAAATATTTATTTCCTTCCAAAACCAGGGAATACTTCTATTCGAGGGGTGCTTCAATTCAAATAAATACGGTACATGTATTTCACAATGATTCAAGTACATGAAAACTGGAATCACTAGCCTCTTTCTCAGAACAAGGCAATCACCCTCTCTTACTTAAAGCATGAAACTACTGTCATCAGTACCACTTTCTAGTTGCACACCTCAAATTGACACACCTACCAATATTCCTTCATACACGGGCATTGTGTGGATGTAGTTGTCAGTATCTGATTAAATTACGACAGTAATCTTTGCAAACATTTTACGAAAATTAAAATCATATTGAATAATTAAGAAACGTTACATGACTACTAACCTCAAAAGATGCAGTAACATTTGAACAAACTTGTAGCATTCGTCGGATATAACGTACTTTGCTGCAGGACCTGTCCCCAACACCTCAGCGTACTGATCCTCGGTCGGCGTGCCTGTTTCTCCCCACGAAGAACCTTGTGACGACAGCAACGAATCTAAAACATGAAAAAAATTATAATAACAGAGACAGGTAGAACCGGCTTTGAGGGATACTTCTTTTGAGCGACGACCCACCATTTACGACGGTTTCTCATTGAAATCATTCAGTATTCATGTTTATTTTACGACAGTAGCCCCAAATGTGAAGTAGGACACCCAAATTTAGTGTTTTTTACGATAGCTGTTTAAAACACTTTTCAACGATGGAAGTCCCAATTTAAGCAGTTTTTGCATCACCATGTAATCTAGTTTCAGTTTCAGCAATGTAACAGGTCACAAATCACACAAGGATCACAATAGGATCTGGTTGTTTGAATGTGGAAATGCACTGAAAGGCAGTTAATTGATCTACTCACGTATTTACATAGTCTACAAGTTTGAAATGTGACCAATTAATTCATAATTTAGAAATTGTAATTGAAGTATCTATAAAGTGTGGTGTCGCTGAAAGCAGGTCCTACCGTATGTATTAAGCAGACGTGAATTTAATTTCACAATACAATATGAACTAGTGAGGTCTGTGTACCTGGCGAGTCAGGTCTTGTTTTACATGGTGTGCGCGGTATGTTGTTCTGCTGTTTGGTGGTGCTCAGTATGCATCTCATCTCCTCAGTACGAGCCAGATCCATCGCAGTAGCACCGTTCTTATTCTGTACTTCCAGCAATTTGGCCCCTGGTAATACATGTATTATAACTTGTAACTGTTTGCATGCATTCAAACGTGAAGGGGTACGTAACGATTCAATAAACCCATCACTTAGCTACTAGTCCTGGTAGTAATAGAAAAATACTAACCAAACTGAAGAAGTGCTTTTTAAATTGGTTATTAAAATGTATTGCTGTCAAATTAACCGAAACATGGGTGTCGTTATTGCCATTCCAGATATGTAAAATCTTGCAGATCTATTCACAAGAATATTTTAAAACGCAATTTTCAGACGAAAGATTGAAAATTGTTTAACTTGCCACCGAACTGCAGCAGAAGTCTTGCTATCTCTGTGTGATTATTCTCCACAGCATCGTGTAGCGCGGTTATCTTGTCATCCCCGCCCTTCAACAGCAGGTTCACTGCCCTGGAATTACCACCACCGTCTGCAAATAATTGTGGCAAAATATGTATGTTATCAGCTACCTCAATCCAAACACAAACAAATTTCATTCCACGGGCCTCTCTGTACTGGTAATATTGTATTGATATCAGTGGGATATTGATAAACATGAGGAAAATATCTGCATAACTTAATTTGACTGACTACAAGAAATTATATCGATATAAGTGATATCCATGTAAGCGGGGACGACTGTACAGTGCATTTGGTTATACCTGAATCACATTCTTAACTTAATGTATCAGCCACAAAATCAATTTTCATAACCTACCCGCCTTCTGTCTATGTGCCATTTACAGTTAGCCCAGTGACCATTTGGTTTTCCTAACACAAATCATGGTTTTGCAAGTATTTACATTGATCACCTTGGCTGCAGGTGAAAGAATTCGGTAACGATCCCACTTATGTTAGAAACTGCACACATACCTGGACTGAAGTAGGATTTGATGCTTCTCGGGGGTTTATAATGTAGTAGTTCGTACACCGCCTCGTAGTGCCCGTGATTACACGCCTCATGCAGCGCAGTCCAACCCAGGTAATCCTGCACGTTCACATCTACACCTGTAAAATCAACAAATCCAAGTAACATCAACAGGTATGCAGGGTGGCCATGCTCAGGTTATGATTAAATTCCCTGTGTTTTCCCTGTGTTCGCATATTTTTCCCTGTGTTTTTTTTTCATTACAAAAATACAATTTTTGATTGTACATGGCATCCACCTTCCTGTACTGCCATTCTTTCCTCCCCTTTAAGAAAGTTCCCTTAGGTCGAACTAAGAAACTGTAATAAACTGTTGAAAAGTATGACCAGGGAGGAAAATGTGGGAAAACATGCCGAGCAAAGCGAGGCTAGAAAAAATTATGGGTACATAAGCCGATAAAAGGGCAATTTACAGGGGCGAATCTAGGATTTGGTCTGAGGGGGGGCCTCAACTTGTCAAGTGCTGATGTTTGCTGATGGAGCAAAGTAAAGTCGTGAGAGCGCAGCAAGCAAGTAACAGGTTGGGGCCCCAGAAGTCCTTGGGGTTTTCATTAACAA
The DNA here is from genome assembly GCA_038406195.1 of Haplosyllis anthogorgicola. NCBI lineage: Eukaryota > Metazoa > Annelida > Polychaeta > Phyllodocida > Syllidae > Haplosyllis > Haplosyllis anthogorgicola. Next base: position 6,492 of record JBCAUI010545470.1, read on the forward strand.
ATATGCATTCTCCTGTATTTCTGGGGAGGACCTTTTTATGTTAAATTTTTTTTTAGTTATTTTAGTATAGATTTTCCTGAGTGAAGCAAGGCTAGAAAACAATTTGGAGACATTGTTATCAAATGATGCCAAGTGCAGTGAGGCAGGCAAATTTTTAGAAAATAAATGCTTAAATATAATGCCAAGCAAAGCGAGGCTAAATTTTTTTAACTTATAGTCCAAATTTAGTGTTTTGAGGTGCTTGGGCCACAAAACGGGGGGCTAGAGGGGAGCCTGGAGACATTGTAATGAAAATTATGCCGAGCAGAGCAAGGCTAGAAATTTTTTAGAAAAATAATTCTCAAATATTATGCCGAGCAAAGTGAGGCTGAAGAGAGGTAAGTGTGGTCCCCCCCCCCGGATCCGTCGCTGATTTACTATAAAATACTTGATTTTTGAAAAAAAAAATTGAAAAATTCCCTGTGCTTTTAAAAAATTCCCTGTGCTGTAACTAAATTCCCTGTGTTTTCCCTGTCTGGAAAATCTAACATCCAAATTCCCTGTTTTCCCTGTGCCGTGGCCACCCTGGGTATGTTAACACCACTGTACATTGCCAAGATACAGAAGCACGGCATTATCAGTTTCTGGTTTTTCACTTAAGTAAAGGCAGCTGGGGCCTCAGCTTGTACTCTGAAACGGCATGACCAAAATCCAAAATTAGAGTAAACGTTGAATATTGCGACATTTGAAGCTGTGAAAATTTCCTACGCACATAAACAGTACTCGCAGTCAGCATAAGAAACTAACCTGGAATCTGTAGCAGCTGCTTGATTTTGTTGAGGTTGTTCTTGATACATGCCGTGTGCAGCTGCGTTTCTCCTGTTAAAAACGTTTCACATTAAATTTTATCCTGTCATGAATGAAATATACTCAAAATACCTTTTTACGTTTATCTAGTACATCAGCTGTGTACCTCATGAAAGATTGTGGTGACATAATTCGAATATTAAAATATACTTCTAATTGCACATTTTGAGGAGTATGCCCACATTTAGATGTACCCTTAATGCTTCTTTGTGCACACAAAACCACTTACGCAATGTTGTAAAAATGTAGCAAACATACTATGTAAAATAAGGTGGCGCAATTTTATGCAACATTTTTGGGAAAGTTTTCATAAAATATTGATGACAAAACTAGGTCTCCAAAATGCTTATATTTACATCATTATAAAAAATAGGCATTGTATGCTATTTCCGCATTGATAATTACAACAGTATGCTAAATTAATAGAGATCACAGTGGGTTGGCGTATTCCGTCACTTACCGAAAGTGTTCGTCTTGTTGACGGTCGTCATTCTTCTCTTCATGCTCGCATCCATCTTTATCGGTGTGCCAGCTTCTTTACAAACCGTCTGTGGGCGCGGAATACAATTCATCTGGTTCCTAGAAAGACTGTATTCCGTAAGAATATAACCGACTTTCACATTTTCGTGTAATCTTACCCAGATTTCGCAATTACCACAATTAACAGTGACAGCAGGAGTCGTGTCGTTAAGGAGGTCATGGCACTTGGAATTCAAAACAGGATAAGAGTTTTTTCATCAAACAGTGTAACAATTATTTTTAGAATACAGTAGAGCCCGTCTTGAACGACACTGAACTTTTCCCTCCCAAAAGTGTCGTAAAATGCAGTTTGTCGCCCAAGACAGGGTCATTTAAACTAGTTTTAACAGCTAACATACTAAGGAAAATGTGTTGCAAAAAGCAGGATGTCGCCAAGACAGGTGTCGTTCAAGACGGGTTCTACTGTAGGACTTTTTCTGAACCACAACTATACAAAGCGACAGCTTGCCTTTTTATTGTTACTTCATACAAGCTAGTCTAAACAATTCAAATGGTCCTGACTCCAGGACACTTTCCGGAGGGAAGGGTTAGGTGTCGCTAAAGACAGATTCAGCTATTCCGCTAATGAAGAAATTATTTGTCTACAAACCTGATGGTATTCTGCAGCACAGCTCTAGCTTTCTTGTGTGCTGATGCAAGCTCTTCCTGCTTGAGGGGTGGCAGCATGAAGAAATAATGTCCCATGATACGAGTAAGATCCAGGGGCGGGCTCAAATTAAGCTGATTCCGGGGTAGCAGGTAATCATCGTACATGTCCAACAGGTTGTGAAGAACTCGGAGCTGCAGCCAATCAGGTTTTAGCGTCTGTAGCAGCAACTTCATGTGATCAACGCTGTCGTACACATTTTCTGCAAAAAACCAATGATGGTCCCTTGAAAATATTAAAAGTATAGCCACAGCTCAAAGTACTGCTTTCATTGTGTGCTGTTTTGTGTCCAACTATTGTGTGCCGTTTTCGTGTGCACACATGTGTACACACAGGAGGTGCGTGCATTCTCACACCCACCCACCCACGCAGATGAGGTTTTGTATTAGATTAGATTAGATTATTTATTTTCCTATTAATTACGAACAAAATTCCAATAAATATTTGACAAAACAAGAAAGCCGTAGGGTTTATGGCACAGCTGAATGATATCATGATACTTTTGTTTGATGCATTTGTGAGGACAACACAGTTGCATCAGGTGTCATGAAACATGTTGCAACAACAGGTCACATGCCTATGTCTACTTGAAAAATAAATTTTGACATGTGTAGTTTCAATGCAAGTGTGGGTTTATTGAGCTTAAATGCCACAACCTTGTTTATGCAACTTTGTCTGTGTTGTTGAACTGACCTACCACAACCTTTTTTGCATGGTGTGAAATGAATATGTGAGAAATTATAGGACAAAACATCGCTATGAGCTTTCAAACCATATAAATCATGTATTCTGACATCACAGTTGTGTTGGGCATCTCGAAACATTTCGGTTTGACAGGTCACACACCCTATTTTTTGTTAAAAAATAAGTGAGAAATTTCACTTTTTCCATTTGAGGAAAATCTGACATGAGTAGTTTCGATGGAAGTATGGGGTTGTGACTCCTTGTTAGAATTGTCTGGATGAAAGAATGTCTGTTCTTAAGGTTTGAAGGAAATCCATGCATATTTGATTGAGTTATTTAACAAAATGTGCCATTTCAAATTTTGAAAAAAATTGTTTATGCAACTTTGTCTGCATTGTTGAACTGACCTAATACGACCTTTTTCCCAAGTTGTAAAATGAATATGTGAGAAGTTATGGAAAAAGTGAAATTTCTCGCTTATTTTTTAATGAAACATAGGTGTGTGACCCGTCAAACCGATGTGTTTCGAGATGCCCGATGCAACTGTGATGTCAGAATACATGATTTATATGGTTTGAAAGCTCATAGTTGCAAGTGTTTACCATGCCCACGTCCACACCAATAATCACAACTACAACTACAACAACATATCGATTGGTATAGCACAGCTGAAGGCTTTCAGCTGTGCTAAAAAGGAATACATTTCTAATTGAGAAAAATATTCTAAGGCTATTTGATAAATATTTTAATTTTTAAAAGCTTGTTCTGAAATTATGAGACATTTTTAGAATGCATATTCTACAAGGTTACTATGCGTCAGTGCACGTAACAATAAGATTACACACCTGCACATATGATTCTGATAATGTAATCATTTGTGGAAGAATGTCTGCAACATGTAAATCTTGCAGTTCATACCATTTGCCACTGCCCTGAAAAAATAAAAGAATTAAGTATTACGAAAAAGTTCATTTTATATTTTTAACGATAACTAGCACGATATCATGATGAACTAGTAAACACGTATACTAAATATCATAATGTACAAACACACAGTGAATCTTGTCACTGAGAACGAGAGGTCATATTAAATAGTGAAATATCGTTAATCCAAGGAGTCACTGACCTTATGAAGGATGTGAATTTTGTAGTTGCCCTTGTTCGAACCAGGTTCGCCAGCGTGCACGATATTAGCCATCAGATCATAGGTGGTCGATTTATGTTTTGCTCTGTTCTCCGGTGACATCAACTCTCCAAAATCTATACCCCTGTACAATACAGCAAGATACAATAAGGTTTGCATAATCATTATACTAACAATTTTAAGGACCGAAACTGTCACGTTCCTGACAGGGGGGGGGGTGTCCATCCCCGAACCTCATCCTCACCTGGGGGGGGGGGGGTCTCT
>JBCAUI010545481.1:0-10615 GCA_038406195.1 Haplosyllis anthogorgicola
TCTATCCCATAATACTCAGAATTTCACATTTTCTTAATTTTGACAGGGAAAAAAGCATCAAAATGGCTTGAAAATCCTTGCATATAGGTTTTGTGGCATGCTGAATCTTTCAAGTGGTTTCGAGTCTCTACAATAAGTGGTTTTCGAGATATCAAGGTTTTGGGGAAAAGTGGTCCAAAATGGGGTAAAAAGCATCGTAGCAGAACAGCAGCTATGCAGCACTGCTCCTTATGTCCTTATCTACCCCTTTAGCAAGTTTCAAAAGTATATGTTCATATTTTACAAAGTTGACTTGAAACAAAGATTTTTAGTTTGAGCCAGCTGAAGGATGAACAAAGCTGCACAAAAGCAGATGGTCCCCCCCACCCAGCATAGGATAGGTGGCCAGTGAGGCAGCCCAACCTTAGACATAGCTGGCATAGCCCAATGTGTGCGCATGGACCCCAACTTCTTCCTATGTCCTTGCTGAAATTTGAAATGCCTGCAAGAAATTCTCCATATCCCACTTCTGCACCTCTGCCAGAACATGTTCAGACTTGTTCAGCAGACAGGTCCCCCCCCCCCACATGCACCTCAGATGCAAGTGCACAAAGGTCATCCTGCAGACAGGCCCCCTGTCACCCACTAACACTTTTGTCTCTTAAATTTGTTAGTAGTATAATTGTGGGTACATCCTGGGCTTTCGTGCCACAGAGATTCTTAGGCCGGTTTTGAAATTGCTTTCGAATTCAAATTGTAGGCTCCGAGTGATATTTCTTTTTCTTTGCCGAAATAAATTTCCATTTTCTTGTCACAAATATTAGGCATATAAGCTGCTGGTGTTATTAGCAGGCCAGCTGTGGCTGTGTACCAAGTAAGTTATGTAAACTTCCACGTCGACAAGCAACACGTGCGGAAAAAAAATATCGAAAGTAGCAAGCATCCCTTTACCCAGTAAAACTGGCTTGAGATTCATCAACCAAAGCTCGGTTCTACAGGGTTAAGGGTTATTGCTTTTTATTCCTCTTCCTCTCAATACTCCTTATCCTTTCATCAACCATTTCATTCCATGCCAAGTATACACTGCATTGGCGGAAGGGCAGCTAAACGGGAGCAATTTCTCGGGACATTCAGTTGTTTGGCTCACGCTAACCGCCGAGTCCAATTGTTACACAGTATCAAGTGGTCAGACAGCCTTTGAATTTTTGGTTCATTCCGTCCATAGGCGATTAAATTTCCCAGCCAAATCGTCCTTCTTCTTTTTGTAAGTTTGTACTGTATCATCTGTAGTAGAATCTGCCGATAATTGGATTTATTTCTGGGTGTATTTGTAGTTAGATATTCACTGCAGTCCCGGCTGTTCAAGGCTGAAAAAAATCTACCATTCAGCAGAGTGGTGAGGTGGTACAATACCAAGAGACGTTTATGTGATATAAAGGCACAGGAAACAAAAATTATGCATATCTAAACCAAAGGTGGCATGTGTAAAGTGGTCCATCATTCCTGTCTTTAACTCTTTTTTGCGTCTAGCAAAATATTTTTTCACCCGCAACCATTGTACAGCCTGTTTAGTCGCCACAATGACCTGATGACCGGCTAGGTCAAGTGGGAGGGGGGTAAAATTTCAAACTGTGAATTAACACATATTTAAATAGCGCTTGGATGGCAAATTCTGCAGGTGATCCGCTTTTTGACATCTTGCAAACGAAGGTCTATCGATAATAACTTGATTAATGCGAAAAAGTGCCACAAGCTTTTCAAGGTATTTTTATCATTTAATTGACCATAATACATGCTTTCATACTTTGAATTTCTGTTTGTAATTTGTAATCGCATCTTTTGTAAATGTAAAGTTTGTACTCAGTGACACACATATGTCTACAATCTACTAACCACTACAGGACAAAAATACATTGAAGTCAAAAAAAATTCTTTGTACATATTAACAGTGGAATTATTACATACATGGTCATTATAGTGTTCACCTGTGCCTCCATTTTCAGTCAGTACCAGTCGGATGCATTTTAGTGCCAAAACAGATAAAGAGGTGATTACAGGCTTTTGGGATAGATTAAATTTAGATTACAATTCATTTATTATCCCTGAAGTTGTGCCAGTAGCAAAATAAAGTATTTGCTAGGTTTTAGTGAAGTAGCTTAAGTTAAGACGTTATGGCATCTGTACGTATGGCACATAGTCTAGACGTAGCCATGTATGTGTACGGATAATGAGTTAAATGGCCATTAAACTCATTGATGTAATGTATTCAACATAATCTAGTGATGTACATAAATCATATCCAATAATACTTTTAGTGTGATAAACACTGAAATTGTGGCAAAAAATCATGTATAAAAATTCTAGTTACTCAGATCTGTGTCGATACAGCTTATTTCATCAGAAATTAAATGGTTTTAGAAATAAAAAATATTTAATGCCACAATTTTAGTGTAAATAATGCCATTGTCAGATTTAGTAATCCCGAGGTATTTCTACTATCTACGACATTAAATAATAATTGACGTAATCCACTTATCTATTTGATAGATAATTTACATGTCCACACATCTAAATAGATATCACTTGGTTATCACCGTTTGTTATCAAAATCTACGTATTACATTCATATGTTAATAGCTTACCTTAATGCACAGTGTCCATACCTTTGATCAGTCAAAAACAAAATATTTGTTTCCAAGAGGGTAGATTATCAATGATAGGTTTAAGGTGTTATCTCGGGATATACCGTAAATGTCGGAAATAAGGCGCATGCGCGTGGACCAATTTTTTGCCCTGCGCCTTATTTAAAAAATCTGCCGGACCAATTTACAGACATGAGAAAAATGGTATAACTTCACCATTTTTCAGTTTTGTCATTATATAAATGACTTAACTTCACTGTTTCTGTTAAAACTTTAACTCAAAACTTTGACAACTCATGAAGAAAAGTGTAAAACCACACAAAATATGAAACAAAGCTGCAACAGTGTGTGAATTACAGTAAACTATTTGTAAAATGTTCGTAATCGAAAGTTTCAGGATAGTAAATATTTTGAAAGTTAGCCCAAAAAGGGGGTGTGCCTTATTTTGGTAGTGCGCCTTATTTCCGACATTTACGGTATAACCTTTTCTAAATGTGATAGTGTATACAGATAATATTTGTGTATATTACTTTGGCCTGACCACCAATCTTCAATAATAAGTTGCAACAATTACTCTGAGTAAGATCAAGAAAAATTAGATAGCCAAAGAGGTTGTTAGTTTTTACATAAATAATCACAAAACATTGTTTGACAATGCACAGCGTAAATTACACACAATAATAATAATAATAATAATATAATTATATCTACAAAAATTGAAAAAAAGAGATGTTTAACGACTTTCAGTCCAAAATTCTCAAATAAATTTCTTTGAAATAATACAAACCTTTTTGTTTCACAAAGGCTTGAAAGACAAATACTAAGCTTGGCTTCTTAATTACCCCATTTCTACCAGCTTACCCTATAATTATTGCAAAGACTATTCTTTTCAAGACATTTCTTTCCACTTGGCAGGACTAGTACGCAATCACACGAACTGTAGTTGTTGTCGTCATCATCGTTATTATACCCTTTCAAATCAGATCTTTACAATTCTTTATCTATAGTATACCCTGACAGAGATTAAGAACTTCTAAAAGGACATGATAAAATTATATTAAATTCACTAGTGGTTATGCTAAACACTTTTCGGGTGGCTTTCACAGACACAATGATTAACTGGATATGAAAAGACATTTAGGATTATACATTAAGTATATATACATGGATATCTCATAGTTTGAAGTCAAATTAGTAGTAGAAAACACTGACTGACACATGTACTTGACCTGGCGCAATAATACATTCCCTACTTCCTGTGAATCACGTGACCTCTGAGTGACCTCCCACTCAAGGGGCAGCCATATTGACTGCCACAAATTTACCTCGCCTACTGACCAAACGAGAACCATTTAAAGGGTCATATTCTAGGTCATTGCTTTTTAATGAATGCATAAATATACTTCAGACAAACATTTGGACTTATATTTAGACATCTTACAACTTGAAAGATATTAGAAGTAACAGATTTATAGGAAAGTTCAATATGTTTCTCACCACGCATGTTTACTTTGGCAGTAGCCTGCTGTCATGAGAATTACATTTGACCGAATTTTTAAAGTCCAAGTAAGAAAACTACTAGATGGACCATCAACACTCCACAAATTTTACACCTCAGTTTGACACCTTATACACTGAATATTACTATTTACACTCTTACTTAATAATTAATAACTTATTATATTAAAAAATTCTCTTTAGGACCCCGACACACTCTCCTACATTCTCTCCTCTTTAAATGCTTCATGAAATGTTCTTGTTTCTTTTTTATGTTTCATTCTCCTGTTTTGGAACCAAATTTTAATTTGGCGCTCTGTGAGGCTTAGAGCGTGTGCAATTTCGATCCTGCGCCGTCGTGTCAGGTATTTGTTGAAGTGGAATTCTTTCTCCAGTTCTAGCGTTTGATGTCGTGTGTATGTCTGTCTGCCTCTTTTCCTCTCCTGACCTACTTTGAAAATGAAATTAAAAATTGAATATAGTTAATCTGCTGAAATATACAGAGGTAGATAAATATACAACATGCGTCTCTTAGTGTACGTCGCAAAAAGTAAACATCTGGAAGGTGAATTGAGAATGATATTAGGGACGTTTAGCTTCAGGTAACGTGGTGCATTACGTGACCTGAAACGTGGTTTTAGCAGGTTTTCACGTCAGGAAAGAACTGAAAATGTAGATTTTCAGGTTTTGAGTTACCTGATTATTTTCATTAGAAATTTGAATAAAAATGTATTCAAAACTGGTATGAAATGAAAGAGTTACCTTTTTACATTATTACCATGTCAACATTTGTCATGTAAGTTTACATTCACAATACAAAAACATGAGTTAAAGTGACAGTGTCTGTTTGAAAATTGATCCAAAACTTGGAACAAAAACATGAGTTAAAGTGACAGTGTCTGTTTTAACTTGCAGCTAAACATCCCTAATGACCATAAATTGTAGACATACCAAAATGGTATTGGATAAGCTCCTACCTAATTAGGTGACATCGAATTTGGAAAAGCCTCTGTTGTCTAAATTATGTGATGGAATATGTGTTGAACTACAATATTAAAGTCTGGGACTTTTCCTGACGGGCAATAAACTTTATGCGCACTCCTTTACCTTCTGCAATAACTGAATAACGATTATTTGTACCTAGCACAAATGCAGTCATTAACTTCAAAGAAAAAATAATAATAACACGATAAAAACAGCATAATGTAATTTGACTATTTAAATAATTGATTTTGGAATTAGATCTATGAGATCAAACTAGCTTGAAAGGGAAGAATAATACGCAATAGTTTTAAAACTAAAATTGGATAAATTGCAGAAGAATGTCAAATTTAAAAAGCCATTCTTTTATTGTAATGCAGCGAATTTGTGACTTTACTAATCGAAAGTCTTCGGTGGAAAGTGGATAATATGGCTACGATATATTGCATGGCCTTACTTTTCAGTGAGAAATGAACATACATGTATTTCAATGCAAATGTGAGAAAGAAATGAGATACCTTGATTATTGAGATGTTTTAAGGTGTTGTAAGAAATTTCGAGATGCTCATAGATAACAGATAATTATTAAGTGGCCAATAAAAAATGTTTCCCGAGTAGTTTACGCGCTAGTCGGACAAATAACCCAATGATAAAAAATTTGAATGAATGAAGTGTTTATTTCTCTTTGACAAGCAGCACAAAAATAGCAAGACAAACGAAAATTAATACACTAGCGTAAACTGCTAGATGGATGGGCCCAAGCCCCTCTCACAGTCATGACACGTTGGTAAAATCCAAGTTGATAAATGGTACCTCCCGTACCCGGCACTAATTAAATTAGGCCAATTTTGTGCAAATAGATGCCACAGACCTTGCAACTAAGCATATGACGATGACAGTAAAATATGTAAATAGTTGGCTACGATATAGAAATACAACAAAGCACAAGATGTGCTGACAACAATAAAAGCTAGAATAATGTAACAATATATGGACTTTTGTAAGAGGTTACTCCAGATTCATACGCAAAAGTTTGGGCGATAACTAATTACTGATAAAATTAACATACTATGTGAAAATATTTTGTCGCCCGTGACTACTTGAAGTTAATGAGTAACAGATGCTTACACAAATGTTTAAATGCAATGGCTTAGGCAGCCAATTGTAGCGACCCTTGCAATAGCTTAACAATTACTGAAGAAATTAAAAATAGACTGTTATTGTTCGGTTGTGTTGCAAGTCCCCCAAATAAAATCGGGCTATTAATAACGCCTGTGTGAAAAGTTTTTGTTGTAATACTGAGGATTTGTGTTTGGGTAGTTGAACTGGTCGACACCTCCGTCACTGTCTTCTCTCTGCTCAGCTTCTGCTTTAGCATCTTCCTGGATGATTCTGTCGATTTCATCATTTAGGGTACAGTATCCTACTTCAGACAGATACCTTGTTCCTTCGTTAAAAAATTGCGCAGTGTAAGGAGTAATGGCATCAATGTTTACTACCCTAGTGTTGGGTTTCCTCGAAGCTACTCTCCAAAGCATCTTGTTAAAATGCCTACGATCTCTTAGCATTTGGGGTCGTTTGCTCATTTGGTTTAGGTATCATGTTTGTGAAAAAGACTCTTGGTTCACCTGGTACAAAGGATTTAGGATCCATGAAGTCCTTCTTAGCTTTTATCGCTCGAAATATTTCCCTCACCATCCACGTAGTGGTTACTTTGTTTTCATATTCCGACTGTTGGAATTAAAGGAATTCCTTGTCATTTACGACAAAAATGATTGTGGGTATCTTCATCCTCTGGTTTAAAGCTTCTGTTATGGCGTTTTGGATTCTGCTAAGAGGGCTGTGCCTGTCTGTATTGAACAGATGAGAGAAGAAGATGTCAAAATTCTGAAGAATATAGGGGGTTGGCACCCCAGGTGCTCTTCTTTCATTCCTCCATACCCTAAACCATGTAGGATCAGTCTGTCACCTAAAACCCAAAGTTCGTTGACCGCAGGGATTCTGTCAGGTGCTACTTTGGTGTTACCCTGAGTGTGCCGGTTTGTTGAGCATGCATGCGTCTTAGTATCTAATGTAGCGATATACCGCATTTGAACGCCATCTCCCCCAAAGCTTAATTTGGTCAATTGAGTATCCCGAGGTTTGCAAATCTGTTGAACGTCCTATTCGGAAGCTATGCATACCGTACATATTTGGATTCAATCCTGATTTAACGAGGATGTTTTTTAGAATTCCTCTAATTCTAGTTGCAGTGACTGCAGTTCTGTCACTATACACAAACAAAGGCTCATTAAAGCTTTTGTAACCATGTCTCACATGCATAAATTGGTTAATACAATGGTACGGGCAATGCTTTGCGCGTCTTCCCTGGCCAACGATTTCTACCGTTTGTGGTTGGTTCCCCAACCCATGCGTTTTCGAAGTTCTAAGCTTTGATGGCATGTTTACCTGCTGTAATTTCACATACTCTCAGGAGTCCGTAATATCCGTAATATGCCACAAGAAACATTGCTCTGTATAAGCAGAAGATGTATGGTTGATTTTTTAGGTCTAAGAACTCATCTTGCAAATTGTCAATTAATTTGTTTGTTGTTTCAGCTGCACAACTCCAAAATTTAGTGAAATTTAGTCTTGACAAAGCGTCCGCTAATACATTTTTCTTTCCTGGTACGTTCTTAACGAAAACTCGCACATTATTTTTCAGGCAGATTAACATCCCCATTCTGATTAGAATTCATCTGGCTGATGCTGAATTTACCATACTGACCACTGACTCATTATTGCAAAAAATGACCACCCTTCTATTTTGGATCCTGCAGGCCCACAGGTCTAGAGCTACTGTAAGTGCATACAACTCCAGAAACTCGATACTTGGCTTTAGCTATGAAGCTGGGAGGCCACTGGCCAAAGGCCCAGTCATTTTCAAAAATGCATCCCATGCCTAGGTTCTCTGTGCCTGACACATCCGTGAAGAAATTAATTTCAGCAGCTACCAGTGTAGCTTCAAGATCCATAAAGGGGCGACAAAGCATTTTCTCATCTGCTAAGAACTGAAGCCACATTTCGCAGTTGCATTTCAGCTCTTTATCCACCCTCACATGGTGGTGTTGTTTAAGTTGGGTACTTACGAATTTGGTGTACATTCTCCTAGTAAATGCCCTTCCCGGAATCACTGCTCTCGACAGAAAATTAAGCAAACTGGTTAGTTGCTGTAATTTGTGCACTGCAACTTTTCCTTCAGGAAAATAGCACTTCTGTGAGTTTTCAATGGCCTTGTTTCACTTCTCTAATGGGATTGAGATCGTATGGTTTACCAAGTCCAATAGCATTCTGAGAAATACTATCACTCGGGAGGCCCAGAAAGTTTTATCCATGGACACTGGGAAGTTGATCTCCCTCGTTATGTCCAAAAATTTACTCATCAATGTGTTACACATGAATTCAATCATGGCAATAAACAGAAAAACGTCCAAATAGTTATTTGCCAGTTTATTTGTTCTGTGATGGAATATATGTTCCACTGAGTCACTAAAATCCTGAAATAAATGGCACGATATGCTGGCACCAAACGGGAGTTACTTATCGACAAAATAGTATAATTCGTTCATTATCGGGTGTCGTGCCTTCATCACTAACCATTGCCAGTCTTCTTTTCTGATGGGGAGATGTCTAAAAGCGGCCGTGAAATCTGACTTGGTGCCATAGCTGCATCAAGGTCCTTGTAGGACACCGTACAAAGGGCTTTAGGCGTATGAAAATTGACCGAATCATTCTCAGGGTAGGACAAATGGAAGATAAGTCTAGTTTTGCCTTTTTCTTGTTTGGGAACAAGCCCAATCGGGGACTGTATGTAATTTTTGAAAGGCTGTGATTCGAAAGGGCCCGCGTACCTGCCCTCCTGTACTTTTTTCATTATCTTGTTCCACAATTCTGTTTTACTTCCACAGGTTAGCTTGAGGTTCCTATTCTCTGACTGTCTATTTTTTTACCCTTGGTATCCTATCGCAAACCCGGTCGAGAACCCTTCAATTAGTTCATTAATTTTTCAGGATAATTACTATCCTTGAGCAGTCGGTGGTACGCTTCCACCTTAATGGGCGTCACTATATTTTCAAGGTCTAGGTTTTTAGCTTCAATGATTTTCTCATTTACTTGGTCTGCAAAAATTAGAATAAGAAAATAGTTGAAAATTAAAATAACCATAGCGATTAACAACGCATCGTCGTACATTCTAATCACACTTCTCTGGTTTATCTGGTTTATCACTTCTGACAGGTTGCTTCCTTTTATCTTTCCTGAAACAATTGTAGGCCCCATGATTATTCTTACCACAGAAACTACATTTGTGTTCGAATTTGCAGTTAGCGTTATCGCATTCCCCTTTATTAAATTTCCAGCAGCTTTTCTGCTTGATCTTTCTACTGAAATGAGTAGCGTTAATAGTGCCACCGAAACCAGGGTTAGAGAACCTTTGACCATTTGTCATATTACAGCTGACCAATCTATTCCACGCAGCTTGATACATTATCCTCCAATTACATTCTGGGAACGTTTCCATTAATTCTCTGAAGTCGATATCGTAATCTAAAATGCTTTCCCAGGAATACACGTATGACGCTTGTCAAATGATATTTATATATTGGAAAATTTCCGAAGCTCTGTGAGGGTTTGCCCTGGTACAAGCCCGCATAAGATCTGAAGGCTTCCTCCCATCAACCAAAGGACGTTATTGACAGCAGATCTTTATCATCAATTGGAGCAAAGAACATACTCCCATTTTTACTGACTATTTGGAATTTGCATTCATCGTTGCCACTATTTCGTTTTCTTTTCTTTAATAGTTTGCGCAAATCAACATAGCGACCAGCCTCTATCTTCCTCCTCAACTCAGGCCCAATATGCACCCCCAATTGATAGTATAGCTCGTCAACTATGTAGTGCGGCATTTCAACCTCACCTAGTGGGCGGTGGATCCACAGGTTGGATCTTTCGATCTCCCGGATCCTCTGGTCCATGGCAGCTCTCTCTTGCTCAAACTTGTTGGGTTTGGGTGGATGGCGGTCTTTCTGCATCGGAACACCATTATGTTTGTCCTCTTCCTCCCGAATTTTTCTTCCTAAATGTTCATGCACCGTGTTCCTAAAGCCTGACGTGCCTGCGACTGTACCTACAATATTATTTGGTAGAACGTTTGCTAGAGCATTAGCATTCTTTACCTGATCATCACTATCTGATCCAGAGGAAGTATTGATCATCAGACAATCATCCATTTCCATATTTTCTACCTGTCCCCTTATTCTTTCTATTCCATGCTGAATCAACAAATCTTTAATTTTTTGATTAGTCATCAGATCTTCATCACTCATATTGATACTGCCTTCTATTTACTGATTCCTACCTAGGAAGTGCTGACTCCTATTTTATCAACCTTAATGCCCGGAACCAAAATGTAAACAAATGCATGACCTGGACACAACACAAAAGAATCATCCAAGTGCAAGGCAAAGTGTGAATTG